>JACCIX010001205.1:0-82500 GCA_025506515.1 Flaveria trinervia
GTTGACTGCTACTTCTGATTGTGCTGTATCAGAAAGTAGACCACATGATGTGATGGATTGGTTATCACTCTCACCATCAGATTCTACCTCTGCTCTTGGGGTAAAATCTGTAGGTGGAGCAGTGTGATTGTAACCAATGCCAAACTTCACATTGGAAGCAGATTGCTTACTAAGAAGCATTTCAAAACCTTTGCATGATTGTACCCATCTATCACACTCTACCTGGGTAACTGCAAGGGTTTCTTTGAGATCTTTGTACTTCTCTAGAAGTACCTCTTCTCTAGCCTTATCATCAATTATTTGGCATTTCAGTTTATAAATCTCATCATTTTTATCTTTAAGCACAGACTCAAACTCAGCTTTGTTTTTGGAAATTATTTGTTCTAGCTTAATGTTCTTATTAATTAGAGCTACATTTGCTTCTCTAATGGAAGCAAATGCTTCTATGCATGGTTCAGAACATAATTTGGCTTTTGCCTCAGAGGATACCTGTGATACCTGAGGTGTAGAGGCATTAGAAAATGAAGTATCAGCAGACTCCAAAGCCATAAGAGCTAGATTCCCAAAAGGACTATCACCACCATGTTGACCAGCACCTGAGAACAGTTGTTCATGACCAGACATGTCATCTGGTAAACTGCTCCAGTCAACAACTCCTGGGGTGAAGAAGCTGTGTTGTTGAGGTTGAGTTTGTTGATGAGATTGGGATGGCTGAGGTTCTGGTAGTGCATGAGGTTGTGGTGCCATAGGAACTTGAACTTGATTTGACTGTGGCATGTAATAACAAGGGTACGGATATGGCATTTGACCCTGAGGAACAAAATATGCCAGAGATTGTTGTTAAGGATGATGACTAGAAGTGACAGGATGTTGTCCTCTGTGTTATTGACTATTGCCAGGAAAAGTCACAAAGGGTGCAGTGGAGTTAGATCCAGTTGATCTACACTCTCTTGCAAAGTGTCCAAGCCTTTGGCATTTGGTCCCTCAAATTTAAGTTTCTTTTATTTTAAGCAGAAACTTCAATATGAAGTTTATAAATTGACATTAAGACACCCTAATCTTTAACACATGAGTTTCAAAATTGAAAAAAATAACCCTTGTAAGAGTAAACGAAGTTAACTTTTTGACAGGATCAGCGATCACAAGTTTGATGTATTAGAGTTCAAAGCAGCGGAATAAGAACAGGAATTAGACAAATTGTAGCAAGAGATCGATACTTGTATGCATTAAGAGCACACACGATTATAGTGAGAGAATATATTTCTGATTTATGGAATGTTTATGATATGGAATAATTCTAATCAATCATTCATCTTATTACAATAGGTTGCCACTCTTATATAGAGTGCAACAACCACTGCTGTTATCACGGAAAGTGACAACTGGCAGATCAATTACAAAAATAACTAAATCTTAACAAACTACTGAAATGTTCACAACTACTGAGAACATATCAGTGTTAAGTACAGAATATAAAACTACTGATTAGAAACTACTGAAACTACAACGACTGAAGAACAAGCTCTTCAGTCGTTTTACAAAACTACTGAAACATAAAACTACTGAAACTAGAAATATAAAACTACTGATATCACAACTACTGAAGAAGTACTCTTCAGCAGTTGTGACAAACTACTGAAGAAGTACTCTTCAGCAGTTGTGACAAACTACTGAGGCTTCAGTACTTGATCTTCAGACTTTGACCTTCAGGTGTTTCATCAGCTGATGACTTCAGTAGATGCCATCAACTGATGTCTTCAGTCTTTGTCTTCAGACTTTGTACATCAGTTGTTGATCTTCAGCACTTGTAAACTCTTCAGCTGTTGTACTTCAGTACTTTGGTCTTTCAGCTTCAGCACTTGCGTTCTTCAGCTGTTTTACTTCAGCACTTTAGTTCTTCAGCTGATGCAGTCTTCAGCACTTGATCTTCAGCTGTTGAAGTCTTCAGCACTTGTCAACTGCTGATGAGGCTTTCAGCAGTTGTTGTGATACCATGTGGGACTTAGAGGTTTTCTGATCTTGGCTCATTGGTTCTTTTGTTCAACACTTTTAGTTAACAAAAAAAATACGAGATGTTACAGTCTCCCCAACTTAAAAGAATTTCGTCCCGAAATAAAAAGAAATGAACTATACAAATAAGAATGGGTATCTCTTCTTCATGTGCTCCTCACATTCCCAAGTAAATCGGCGCCATGTTTATTTTCCCAACGAACCTTGACGATTGGGGTTGTTGTGGTTCTAGTCTTCTTCATTATGCGATCCACGATTTCAGCAGGTTTCTCGACAAAATGCAATGACTCGTCAATCTGGATGTCTTCCAACGGGACATGTAGACTTTCGTCAGCCAAGCACTTTCTCAAATTTGAGACGTGAAATACAGGATGAACTCCACTAAGGTCGGAAGGTAGCTCTAGTTTATAAGCCACTTTCCCAATCCTTTTCAGGATTTTGAAAGGTCCTACAAACCTTGGAGCCAGTTTGCCCTTCTTTCTAAAGCGAACCACACCTTTCCACGGTGAACCTTAAGAAGAACCATCTCCCCAACTTGGAATTCCAATGGCTTACGTCGCTTGTCAGCATAGCTCTTTTGACGACTTCTCGTCACTTCAAGGTTCTTGCGAATAATAGAAACTTTATCGGTCGTCTCTTGTATAAGTTCAGGACCAGTGATGAAGTTTTCACCAATGTCTGTCCAACAGATCGGTGAACGACATTTTCGACCATAAAGTGCTTCAAACGGTGCCATCTTGATACTCGAGTGGTAACTATTGTTATACGAAAATTCCGCGAGCGGTAGATGCGTATCCCAATCGCCACCAAAGTCAAGAACACAGAGACGTAGCAAATCCTCCAAGGTTTGGATCGTTCGCTCGGTTTGACCATCAGTTTGGGGATGGTAAGCCGTGCTTAGATCTAATTGTGTACCCAAGAGTTCTTGCATAGACGACCAAAAATATGAAGTGAAACGAGCATCTCGGTCGGATATGATGTGCAGAGGTACCCCATGACGACTTACAATCTCATCAACGTATATACGAGCTAACTTTGATGTCTTGTAAGTGTCACGTATGGGTATAAAATGTGCCGACTTAGTCAATCGGTCAACGATCACCCATATGCTATCATGTCCTCGAGAGGTTCGGGGAAGCTTTGTTATGAAGTCCATGGATATGTGTTCCCATTTCCACATAGGAATCTCGGGTTGCTCAAGTAATCCACTTGGACGTTGATGTTCGGCTTTAACCTTCGTACATGTGAGGCACTTAGCTACATAAGTCGCTATGTCTTTCTTCATTCCAGGCCACCAATATTGACCACGTAGGTCCATGTACATCTTATCGGAACCAGGATGAATAGAATAACGAGTTTGATGAGCTTCATTCATAATAAAGGTACGAATGTTATCGCGATTTGGAATCCAAATGGGATTGGCGAAGTACATCAACCTATTGGGTTTCGTTTCCAATTGAGTTAGAAGATTATGCTCCAACTCATCCTTCATTCTTCCTTCTCGTTGAACCATTTGTTGAGCCTCCAGGATGGTAGACTCGATGTCACTATCTATTCTCAGGTTTTGTAGTAGTACCGTGGTCTCGTTGACATCTAGTCGGATCTCAGTATCGAACTCACCCAAAGTGTCAAACCATTGACGTCGATCGCGAATTTCTTGGAATGAGATCATCTTGTTGTGAATCTTTCGGCTTAGTGCATCGGCTACAACGTTTGCTTTACCAGGATGATAACGAATGTCACAATCGTAATCACTAATCAACTCCACCCAACGACGTTGTCTCATGTTGAGATCTTTTTGATTGAAAACGTGTTGAAGGCTTTTATGATCGGTGTAGACTATACATTGCGTACCATACAGGTAGTGCCTCCAAATCTTCAAAGCAAATACAACAGCACCAAGCTCGAGATCATGAGTTGTGTAATTCACCTCGTGAACCTTCAATTGCCTCGATGCGTAAGCTATGACCTTCCCTCGTTGCATAAGAACACAACCAAGGCCTTGTTTAGATGCATCACAATACACGGTGAAATCGTCGTTTCCATCGGGTAGGGTCAGGATAGGAGCATTGCATAACTTATGCTTTAACGCTTCAAAAGCTTCTTCTTGCTCGGAACCCCACTCGAATGGTTTATTCTTTTGTGTCAAAGTAGTGAGCGGTTTCGCGATCCTCGAGAAATTGGCAATGAATCGCCGATAATAACCAACAAGACCAAGAAAAACGAACTTCGATAGGAGTTGCAGGAACACACCAATTCTTCACAGCTTCCACCTTTGCAGGATCAACGTGAATTCCTTGGCTATTCACCACGTGTCCTAGAAATTGAACTTCCTCGAGCCAGAAGTCACACTTCGAGAACTTTGTGTACAATTGCTCTTTCTTTAACAACTCAAGAACCAATCTATAATGCAGTTCATGATCGGTGTTGGACTTGGAATAGATAAGTATGTCATCAATGAAGACGATCACAAACTTGTCTAGATAAGGCTTGCATACTCGGTTCATGAGATCCATGAAGACAGCAGGAGCATTGGTTAAACCAAAAGGCATCACCATAAACTCATAGTGTCCATAACGAGTACGGAAAGCGTTCTTTGGGATATCACCATCATGGACTCACAATTGATGATAGCCAGAACGTAAATCGATCTTCGAGAAAATAGCAGCTCCTTGAAGTTGGTCAAACAAATCATCAATACGAGGAAGAGGATAATGGTTCTTGATGGTAAGCTTGTTAAGCTCACGATAATCGATGCACATACGAAACGATCCATCTTTCTTCTTCACGAAAAGAACAGGTGCACCCCAAGGCGAAGAACTAGGACGGATGAAGCCCTTCTCGGATAGCTCTTGAAGTTGACTAGAGAGTTCTTGCATTTCCGATGGTGCAAGCCGATATGGTGACTTAGCCACGGGGTTTGCTCCTGGTATCAAGTCGATTTTAAACTCAACTTCACGCACGGGAGGTAAACCACTAAGGTCATCGGAAATACTTCAGGAAAGTCTCGTACGATAGGGACATCCTTAAGTTCTTTCCTTTGACTTTTGTGTTGACCACGTAAGCCAAGAAGGCCATATACTTCTTGCTTAAGCACTTTCGGGCTTGAGTGCAAGACATGAGTTTAAGTCCTTTGGAAGATTTTTCACCAAACACTTTCAAAGTATCACCAGAGGGTAACGGTATACGAATACACTTCTCGAAGCAAATGATCTCGGCATGGTGTTTGGCTAACCAATCCATACCAATGATGACGTCGAAGCTTCCAAGTTTCATAGGGATAAGATCAATAAGAAAATCTTACGTGTCGAGACTTAAGATGCAATCACGAATAATGACGTCAACGATGATCGGTTCTCCATCGGCAACTTCAACAGTAAGGGGTCTTTCTAGTCTCGTATGTGTCTTAGCAAGTATAGGTTCAAACTCTAACAAAACAAAACTCTTATCGGCTCCAGAATCAAATAGGACATAGGCATAAGTTCTATTAATAAGGAACATACCTGTTCAATTTTTTAGGTATTTAACGATACAGGTAAAGTATGAAATTAATCGGATCACAAAAGTTAAAGGTGAGTTAACGTACCATTCACCACATCGTTGTTTGCTTGTGCTTGGTTAGTGTTGATGTTGAAAGCACGTCCTCAGGCTTGTGAAACATTACCCACAAGACGAGGGCATTATGGGCGAAAATGACCAGGTTCCCCACAGTTGTAGCAAACACGGTTTGTGACCACGACGGCATTGTTAGGTGCACGGTGGCAAGTTGCCACCAAATGACCATATTTACCGCATAAGGTGCAAATGCGGCATGATTGATTTCCTGGATGATGATACCTACACGTGTTGCACATAGGCTGAGGACCAGCATACGCCCTAGCCCCAGGCACTTGTGCCACAGGTGTAGCCGCAGGTACAAGTTGTCTTTGGGGTTGTTTGGGTGCAGCCACGGCATAGCTACGCGCCGGTGTGAACTTGTGCTTCTTGTTGTTGTTGTTGTTGTAAGACGGTTCAGCTTTAGTCTCCTTAACAGCCTCGGTAGCCGTCTTCTCTACCTTCTTTGCACCCTTCACAGACATAGTGCCCGCTCGTATATGGTTCTCGGTGAGTTGAGCAGTGATAGTAATGGCTCTTCCAAGGTTGTGGGTCGGCTACCCACCACAGCATATTGAATTGGGGTGGTACACCCTTAATGAACTTCTCGATGTTGCAGGGAACAGTGTCGACCATATGGGGCAGCAGTATACTCAACTCATGATGCCTAGTTGAGTAGGCCAAATGATCACCATCATTTTGTTTCAAATTCCAAAAACTCTTCTTCCAACTTTTGCAATTCACTTTGGCAGAACTTCGTGATGGCGATTGTGTTCTTGAACTCTTCCCAGGTAATGCTAGCACAGCTTCAGGACCACGGTTTCTTTCCGCTATTCCACCAGGTAAGAGCCCTTTGTTGGAGATACTAGTGGCATAACGAACCTTGAGTGCATCGGTGACACTACAATGATAAAGGTATTCTCATGCTTGCGAAACAACTCAAGAAGACCAAGTGGCTACTTCCTTGCCACTGTAAAACTAGTGGGCTTGCAGAGATGAAGGTGTTGAAGGTTGAGGTGCAAGTTTTGATTATTTCCCGTTGTTGATTGTTCCGTTTGGTTGTTTTCTATCTCCCATGACCATTTCTTTGTTGCTAGAGTTTGGTCATTAAGGGTGCTATTAAGTCAGCAAACCGTGGTCAGGATGACAGCAAGCATTTGTCGAGCAATCATGGCAGCTAACTTCCGTCGGAACTTCTGTTGATACATGTATGTCCCTAGATCATGATATGTGATGTAATAGATCTTGTTTGGTATGATTAATGAAATGATATGATAGTCTGTTAGTTATAATGTTTAATAGTTCATTAATGAGTCGTGACTGAATTGATTGGGTTTATGATTATTTGAATGGTTGCACATTAAGTTATATTAATTAAAACATTCAAACTTAACTTAATGAAGTTCTCATGCGAATGGCTCATGCGAATGAACCATACGCATGAATAACTTCACACGATTGACTCAGTCGCACGACTGAACCAGGAGACTGGATCAGTCGTACGATTGTAACATAAGATTGGCTCAGTCGCACGACTGAACACTCAGTCGTACGAATGAATCAACCGCATGGTTCAATCGCACGACTGAACCAGACTAATGGTTCAGTCGCACGATTGAATAGTGCCAACCTATAAATACAACTCAATTCGTGAAAAAAAAGGACACTCGATCAATTACGATTCCAGACGAACCCTAGCCGTCCAGAAACCTTCCAAATCGTTCTCCAAGTTCATAGAACACATTAGATCGATTCCAATCGATTTCTAACGTTAGTTTCAATCCTTGATTGATTCTTCGTGTGTTCTCACTGATTGGATCGCCAATCAAATAGGATTCCGCACTATTTGATCTGGTTTACACGTTAATCTCTAGGTATTTCGGTCAAATACCAGGTCCTAACAAGTGGTATCAGAGCTATTGGCTCTTGATTACGTGTTGATTCAATCAAGATTGCATAAAAGTTTGTGTTTTTGCACTAAAAACGCAATCTTTGGCATCAAAAGTGATCTTGGAAGTTCCCTGCTCATCGAAGTTTGGTTTCTACGGACTTAGGCGATTAGAACTTGTGAAATTTCGAATCTTTACGGCTGAAACCCGTCAAACCTAGAAATTTTCGCAAAACAGCAGCTTCAGTCGCACGAGTGACTCATTCGCACGACTGGACTCCATTCGCATTGCTCATACGCACGATTGGACATAGTCGCACCCTCATTCGGCCGACTGAACCGTTCGTTCGCATAGCTCATACGCACCAGATTCATTCGCACGACTGAACCAATCGCCCAGTTCAGCCGCACGATTGAACCAATCGCAGAGCTTATACGCACGATTAGCTCATTCGCATCCTTCAGTCGCATCAGTGAAAGTTTGTTTGATTAGATTATAAGTTTATTAGTCATGGAAGATCAGATGTCAGCCTTTACTGCTGGGAAGGACTCAAGGATACAGAACCTGCTGTTGCTTGAGAGTGAGGTGGGGAATCACAATAAACCACCAAAGCTTTTGACTTTAGATGAGTTTCCCCACTGGAAACAACGTTTTGAGATCTACCTTAATGGAGTAGATCCTAATCTGTGGGAAGCCATTGAGATTGGTTATAGTACACCGGTGGGAGCTGATGGAGTTAAGCTAACATTAAGCGGGATGACAGACGCACAGAAAGTAAAGTACAATGCAGAGAAAAGAGTTATGCATTGATCACTCAGTCTATCCCCAAAGACATATTCCACCAGTATTCAGAGAACAAGCAGTCCAAGAAACTGTGGGATGAGCTAGAGAAAGATATGATGGGAATGCATCATTGAAGGCAATCAAGGCAAAGGAGTTAAAGAAGGAATTCGATAACTTCTCATCAATTGGTAATGAAAGTTTGGACGAAGTCATAGACAGATTCTACCACTTGATGAGCGAATTGCATACACATGGAGTGGCTACTACCATGGAAGAGAAAGTAAGCAACTTCGCAGACGGATTGCCTGATAAGTGGGCTACATTCGTGTCTAACCTGAGACAGAATGGAATCTTGTAAAGCTGGATATAAATGACTTCATTCTTAAGTTGCGAGAAGAAGCACTAAGGATGAAGTATAGAGCTCAGAAGTCTTCGTACACACAAAATCCAGCTTTATACAACGCCACGCCTCAAGCTAAGACATCTGGAGCACCCTCCAGACTGCTTTTGTGTCTAGCTCGTCAGGTCCTTCACATGCTTCTCCTTCTGGATCAGACACGTCTGGGTCATCATGTACCCATTATATTGGATCAGAAGCAAAGCTACCAAACTGAAGATCGAGAACCTCGGTAATGTGACCGTGGAAGTAGCTCGAGAGCATATGGATCTTTTAGCAGCAGTGGTTCATTCATATGATGGACTTGTTGCCGGGAAGATTGGAAACTGCCATCTGGCAGATGAGGACTACGAGCAGGTGGATGAGATGGAGCTTGAGAGAATGGATATAATGTGGGCCTTAGCAAGTGCTGTCCGGAGGGCGAAGAAGTTTGTGAAAAAGACTGGACAGAACTTGGTTGCTACTAAGGATACCACCTTGGCTTCGACAAGAGTAAAGTGACCTGCTTTAACTGTGGTGAGAAGGGGCACTTCAAAAGAGAATGTGTCAAGCCAAAGAAGACGGGGAATGGGAACCCGTTCTCATCCTTTACTCGCCAAGACAAGCAAGCCTCTAGTTCTACTTCATCAAACAAGGATCCAAAAGCCTTAACTGCTCATGATGATGAAGGACAGGATTGGAGTTTTAGGTTTGTCTCACCAGGAGAATCTAACATTGCCAGTGTTGAGGATATTGATGATGATTCTGCGAGTGAAGGTGATATAGCAGTTGAGATAGCAATGTCACATAGTGAAGAAACAACTGCAGCCGAGGTCAGTTACAAACCAATTGAGGAAGTTTCCACGTCAGAGACAGAAAAGTCAGAATCACCAGAACCAGAAACATCTGATGCTGCACTGATGGCTAACTCTTCTGAACCAACTCAGGTAAGTACCACTGACCAAATTTTTAATAATCATGCTTGTTCTGATTGTGATACTTTTAGGAATAGCATAGATGAAAAATTTGCTAGGTTATTAGATCATAATGATAACTTAGTAAAAGATTTACGTCTGTGCACTGAGGCTAATAGAGTACTAAAACAAAATGAGCATAGTTATAAAGAAAAGATAGACCTATTGACTAAACAACTTAGGGAAACCGAAGTAGTGGCCTTTAACCAAGCAAATGACATTAGGTACTATCTAAACTCCCTAGAAGAAACTAAGAAACAAAAGGCAGTTCTAGAAGTCGAAGTTATTCATTAAAACAGAAACTGCATAGTTGGACTAGTTCTTCACACATAGTTCAACACTTAGTGAGAGAAAGGAATAACGGGGAGGGATTAGGCTACAAAGTGGTTCCACCACCACCTGAGACCTTGATGAACACTAAGTCTAGACCAGTAAATAATAACCCCATCAAGGATCATGTGGTGACTACTCCTCTTGTTACTGATCCAGACACCTCATGTTCATCTACTGAATCTGGTCAGAAACAAAAGGAGGCCACTTCAAAGGCAAAGGGTAAATTGCCTTGTGTTAATCTGGAAAATGAATTTGAAAAAGTTAACTTAAAGTCAGGGTCAAACAGAGTCAAATCAGAACCTAAAAGGACTTCAAATGCTACTTTTTCACATGCTTCAAGTCAAAAACCAGTTAACCAAAAAGTGAAACAGGTTAAAACAGTAAATTTTGTTAAACCAGAGAAAACATCAAACATACAAGAGTCAAAAACTAAAGTGATTGATGTTACTAGAGTGTCACGCACTTCTCCACAAAGAAAGTCTACTCATAAAGTTGATAGCAGGTCATGCTACAACTGTGGAGAATGTGGACACATTGCTTCCTATTGTCATTTCTATCAGACACCTAGGAAGAAGATTGATCTTCAGGACTAGACCTAGGTCTTCTAAGCGGAGTTCTCTAACTCCACCTAGAAGAGCTAGTGAACCTAAA
Organism: Flaveria trinervia; assembly: GCA_025506515.1. Classification (NCBI taxonomy): domain Eukaryota; kingdom Viridiplantae; phylum Streptophyta; class Magnoliopsida; order Asterales; family Asteraceae; genus Flaveria; species Flaveria trinervia. The sequence continues at coordinate 10,611 of JACCIX010001205.1, forward strand.
GTCCAACCTGTAAGCCAGAGACTGTTTATCATAAACAGGCATTGCACAAATCTGGCTTATGGAAAGAAAAGTCCACCTGTGTCTGATACTGATGACAAGAAGGAACCTGAGCTACCCTCACCCTCTAAGGGTCAATGGGTGGAGTTTATGATGTGTGATGCCTCTGGGAAACCCAAGACAGTCAAAGCTTGGGTTCCTAACCTAAACTAATTCATTTACTTTGTATGTGCAGGGTGTTCGATACAGTGCTGAGACTAACACGTGGATTATAGACAGCGGAGCATCCAGGCACATGACAGGAAATAGAGCCTTTTATCTAACGTCAAACAAATAAAAGGAGGGCATGTTTCCTTTGCAGGAAACAAAGGAGGCTATATCACAGCTCAGGGAGAAGTGGGAAATCAGAAAGTTAAGTTTGATAAGGTGAACTACGTTCAACAACTTCAGAACAACTTACTTTCTGTTTCCCAAATCTGTGATAAAGGATTTAAAGTCATCTTCGATAACCAGAAGTGTTACGTGCTGAAGAAAGAATATATGATCCCAGAGGACCAAGTTCTGATGACTGCTTCAAGATATAAAGACCTTTATGTCTTGGATCTGTCAACAGCTGCTACAACGGATCATGAGGTTCAGTGTTTTTATCTAAAGCTACTGAGAAGGATTCAATCTCCTGGCATCGGAGAATGGGACACATTAGTCAAAAGAAGATGAATCATTTGATTCAGAAGGATTTAGTGAGAGGAGTGAATGTCAAGAACTTCCAACTTCCTGACTTTTGTGTAGCTTGCAAGAAAGGCAAACAGACAAAGAAGTCTCATAAGGAAAAGAAAGTTCATTCAATAGAACTTCCTCTTGAGCTTCTTCACATGGATCTGTTTGGTCCAGTTAGTACAAGGAGCATTGCAGGCGACGTGTACTGTTTTGTGGTCACTGATGACTACTCAAGGTTCACTTGGGTAATGTTTCTGAAATCCAAATCAGAAACTTTGGAGACATTCAAGGAATTAGTAACCACACTGGAATCCCTCTACAAGCTAAAAGTTCGACAAATACGCTCAGACAACGGGACAGAATTCAAGAATCAAGGGATGGAGGCATACTGCAAGGAAAAGGGAATTGTGCATCAATTCACTTCTGCTTACACACCTCAGATGAATGGCGTTGCTGAGAGAAAGAACAGGAGTTTGATAGAGACAGCACGGACTATGCTGGCAGACTCGAAACTGCCTATCCAATTCTGGAATGAGGCAGTGGCAAATGCGTGTTATACACTGAATCGAGTCCTAATAGTCAAGCGCCACGGAAAGACATGTTATGAGCTACTACAAAGACGCAAACCGAATTTGGAGTATCTTGAACCTTTTGGCGCACCGTGTACACTTCTGAAGAAGACACAAGAAGGAAAATTCAGCGAGAAGGCAGTTGAAGGAATTTTTCTAGGATACAACATACCGAACAAGCGAGTTTACAATAACTCAACGGGTCTTGTAGAAGTGTGGTGTAATGTCGACGTTCAGAGATATACACACCACCTACAGGCAAAGGACCTGCATACTTCTTCGATTATGATGGATTCTTCAAGTCCTTCAACATCCCTCTCTCTCCCTCGGATGATGAGTTAGCTACTAGGATGATGTATGATATTCTAAATACACCATCTAGCACACAGGGAGAATCATCTACTCAGTCAGAAGGGGTAGTCGATGACAGTGACTCCTCCTCTGAAGATGAAACTGAAGCAGATGACCAGAACAGTCAGGAGGAACAGGTTCCAGTTCCTGAAAGTCCACAAGCATCCATAAGTGATGCACCCTCGACTTCGGAACCTCAAACTCCACCTTCCTCAGATGCAGAACAAAATGTTCACAATCTTGGTTCGGAGGTGACTGTGCCGACTACTCCAGGATCACGACTAAACGTCTATCATCCCCTTGACAATGTTATTGGAGATGTCCGATCAGGAGTACAAACCCGAAATCAGCTATACTCAGCTGATTACGCCTCAGTTATGGAAAAGGTTACATTCATGATGGTGCTTATCGATGTTTTGTTTCGCAGGTTGAGCCAAAATATGTCAGTGAAGCACTAAATGATGAGGCGTGGGTGAGTGCCATGCAAGAAGAACTTCTGCAGTTTAAGAAGTTAGGTGTATGGACTCTGGTTGATAGACCTAAAGGTGCTAAAGTCATTGGCACCAAATGGGTACTAAAATGCAAGAAGGATGACCAAGGAGTCATTATCAGGAACAAAGCTCGACTGGTGTTTCAAGGTTTTCGCCAAGTCGAGGGGATTGACTATAATGAGGTGTTTGCACCCGTGGCAAGGATGGAAGCTATTCGTATCTTCCTTGCTTATGCATCGTACATGAAGATTAAAGTCTACCAATTAGATGTGAAGAGTGCATTCCTTCATGGGGAAATCAGGGAAACAGTCTATGTTAGTCAACCCGAGGGATTTGAAGACCCTATCATCGGGATAGAGTTTACAAGCTCGACAAAGCTTTATATGGGCTTCATCAAGCTCCTCGAGCTTGGTATGAGAAACTCTCGACTCATCTTGTGAAACACGGCTTTCGCAGGGGAGTCATTGACTGTACACTGTTTATTAAAGAAAAGGATGGCGACCTACTGCTTGTACAGATATATGTTGATGACATAATCTTCGGGTCAAAGAACGAAGAGTTATGCAAAGAGTTTGAAGCAGTGATGAAGAAAGAGTTTGAGATGAGTGCTATGGGGGAGATGAAGTTCTTTCTCGGGTTACAGGTGGATCAAACACCTAATGGGATCTTTCTACATCAGACCAAGTATGTAGGAGACATTCTCAGTCGCTTTGACATGGAGAATGCTTCTGCTGCTGGGACTCCACTTGCTACGAATCATGATATAGCACCTGATGAGAATGGAGATCTTGTAGATGCCACTATGTACCGAGGAATGATTGGATCCCTCATGTATCTCACTGCCTCAAGACCTGATATCATGTATGCTACATGTTTATGTTCCAGATATCAGGCTAAACCTAAGGTCAATCATCTGATCGGGGTCAAAAGGATTTTTCGCTATCTAAAGGGTACACCCACACTGGGTTGTGGTATCCTCATGATGATGATTTTGAGCTCACGGCGTATAGTGACTCGGACTATGGAGGCTGCAAAATGAACTACAAGTCTACATCAGCGGGGTGTCAATTCTTTGGGAGAAGATTAGTTACATGGCAGTGTAAGAAGCAGACATCGGTTGCATTGTCAACCTGTGAAGCCGAATATGTTGCTGCTGCAAGTTGCTGTTCACAAATCATTTGGATTCAACAGCAAATGCGGGATTACGGTTTAAAATTCTCATCTACTCCTATTTTTGTTGATAACTCTGCTGCAATTGCAGTAACCAAAAATCCGGTTCAACATCCTAAGACCAAACACATCGGTATTAAATACCACTTCATAAGAGACTGTTTTGAAAAGAACTTAATTGATGTGGTTAAAATTAATACTGATTTTCAACGTGCTGACCTCTATACTAAAGCCTTTGATAAACCACGTTTTCAATATTTGCTAGAGGTCAACGGCGTTAAAAAGAAAAGTGAGGTAATTCCTGATGAGAATAATGTGTAGTCCGATGTAGTTTCGTTAAAGTTTATTTTATTTATGTTATCTGTTTTTTTTTTTTGTCTGTTATATTTAAACTCATGTTATTTTGCTGTTTATTAAAATCCAAAAATAATTAAATCCGAAATGATTTTAGTATTTTAGGGGGAGAATATGTCAGCAAGTTAACATTAAAAAAAATGAGGGAGAAGGGGGAACTAGCTGAAATAAGGTAGATTGTGTCTGTGATACCGATTCAATACCTTTGGAAAATGATAGTACACAGGAACAAATCAAGAGGGATTTTAAAAATTTAAGTTTTGAAAAGATGCAAAAGTTCAAAGTATAAGTCTGTGTAGTCTAAGCAATATAAAAAGGGAAGATGATAGAAAACTGGCAACTCCTAAGGTGACACAAAGAAAGTAGACTTAGAGGCTGCTAGACCACAAATGATATGTTGGTAGATTCAACACGATAGACAATTAGACCTGATTGGTGATCTCAAGATCAAACTAAGTTGTTCAACTGACTGTGGGCTTCCATCTTATCACTGGTTAACACAATCAAATATATTCCAATAAGGGGTAATGAGCATTTAAATGCCACAAAAGTGTGCGGATGACCATAATTAGAGCAAAGCAAGAAAAAAATGAAAGACAAATGCAATAAAGCTAATGACTTATGTTGTTGGTGCATATTGTGTCAAATAAAATAAGCTGCTCTAACAAGGAGATAGGTTGTGTGCCTCTCTGCTGTGCGATGGCACTGACCTGAGGATAAGCATAACCTAGATATTCTAGAATTCATTGTTGTTTGCCGCCTCTCTGCTGTGCGATGGCACTGACCTGAGGACAGGCTTCTCTTTGAAAGCTCTAAGAATAGTCTCTTCTTGTAATAATACCCGTAGACCGCTCAAAAACCTCTGAGGAATGTTGATTACCATATAAGTGTGGGATCCACAAATGTTAGCTGAAATAATTAAACCTAAATCAGTCACCAGTCTGCGTCAAAAGTCTGTGTATGGATTTAAGTGGACAAACATACTGACAATCTTAGTGGCTACATTCTCAAGAGTTCAAATCAATGTGAAAATCTAAGAGTTTCAGTATGATTTCCTTAAGTTGCTAACGACTCTGGATGAACACCGAGAATTTAAGCATCAAAAGGTTTAATAACAAGTCCCAAATGATTTGATGTTCCTGTATGATTCCAAAATTGAATTGGTCCAGATATGATCAATCTAAGTTGAAGCTGTCTACTCCCAACAAATCCCTTAGATTTCCATCTTAGGGTTTTATCTCTCACAAAAAGTCCAAAAATAAACTTTATTTGTGTAGTTAGTTTAAGTTTCTATGTTAATCTTTTAATTTGTGTGTCTGTCGGACTACATCAGGGAAATCAGAAGGAATTAACTTACCTAAAAGGGTCATGTCTGAGATGGCCACATGTTTTTCAAAGTTTAAAAGTCACGTCTGAAGTGACTGAATTGGTTAAGAGCTTATAATGTTATTATCAAAAGTGAAAAGGGTCTTAATAGTAAATGTTCAAAATGACTGTAAACTCACAAGTGTGACCCATTCGCACGAGTGGATCATGGTTATCGACCAACTATGCGAATGGCTTCCAATCGGCCGAATGGACATGAAAATGATCCATTCGACCGAATAGAAGGGGGAATGAAACAGTAGACCGACTGAGGCTCAGTCGGTCAAAAAGATGCGAATGAAGGAGACCGAATGAGTCAGTCGACCGACTGAGACTCAGTCGGCCGACTGAATGCGACCGACTGGACCAATCGCACGACTGAACCTCAGTCGCCCGAATGAACTGTGCGAATGAGGCCAGTCGGCCGATTGAAATTAGGGTCAGTATTTAAAGGCCTCAGTCGATCGCATCTCACTCATCACTCCCAATCGCACCCCAAATCGCTTTCTTTACCGTTACTCTGCCAAAATCTCTAGAGATAGTTGTTCACATTGCAATTCATCTTCTGACTTTCGATTGACAAGAATAAGGTACATTGCAGTTCAATCTTGTAGAAATCAGAAGATTTTGAGTCCAATTTGGGTTATTCGAATGAAACTTTGATCGGACTGAAAAATGCCCTAATAACCTACATAAACTAAGCTAAATGTTAAAATTAAGTTTACTAGGTCATTAGTGACGAGATGGCGACTCAATGAACTAGATATAGAGGTTTAAAACAAAAGATTGGTGAAACTGAAAATGTGAATCGCACAGTGGGTCTTCATGCGAATGGACAGCAAGATGAACTTCAGTCGCACGACTGAAGGGCTCAAACTGCCCATACGCATGGCTGAACCATGCGTATGAAGTTCAGTCGCATGACTGAGGTAACCGCATGAAGGTATATGCGTAGGAGCCCAATCGCACACACTGAGATACGTATGGGGTCAATCGCACGACTGAACCCCATTCGGACCATTCAATCGTACGACTGAACCCTTTCGCACGGTTCAATCGCACTGTTGAACTCAGTCGCACAACTTCAATCGCATGACAGAAAGATGTTCTTCAAGCTTAATGAGTTCATGACTTTCTTAGTAAATGGTACTAATGTTTACTATCTTTGTGTAACAGATGGCGAGTAGATGGACTATGAGCACAAAGCATAATATATGTGCCCATCTGGACTTAACATCCAGAAATGCTGCAGAATTCTCTGGCATTATCACGTTTCTATTGAGATCACGGATTGCGCATGCCATCTCTACCCCTTGCACCCCATACGATCCATTCAACAAGCCTTCTGGGAAGGCGCTACAGTTGATAGATCATCGGAACCTCACTGCATAAGAAGTTCCATATTTGGCGAAGGATATAGTTTCTGAGGAAGATCTAAGGATTGTACTTCAATTGGGGGATGACGGTGACTGCCCAACCCGTCTACACCCCCTCACTGTCAGAGGATGTTTCTCAGAGCCAAATACTCTGGGGACATCAATTCAGGGGTACTCAACAAGAGTAACCTCTGTCCTCAGTTTAAATACCTTGCACACGTGCTGCTCAAGTGCATGGCTTCAAGAAAAGGTGGGTTGATGAGCTATCGGATCAGATGCAAAACGCATACGTTGCGTTGGTGCTGAACCATCCGTTCAGCTTCTCTAAGATGATCTTCACCTATCTGGTGGAGAACATCGAGGGGAAAGGAAAGGAAGCCTTCTGTATGTACCCACGGTTTATGCAAATGATAATAGATCAGAAGCTTCCTCCCTGCCAAAAGAACAGGAGGATTCGTGGTATTGGAGGTAATGGATGACACCACCCTGGGAAGGATGAAAGTATACCGGGGAAAGCAAGTGAAGCCTCCGGTCAGGAGGTGTTGGTCATCTTGCCAGAGAAGTATGTAGTGCCGGAAAGGAGAAAGTGGCGTCACGAGGACAGTGACTCTGAGGTGGAACAGATAGCCCTACCCACTCTTGACTCAGATGAGGATGACAGTGGGGATGATGCTATTCCACAGAGGCACTGTGTCTGATTCTGTACCCCCTGTGTCTGTCTCATCTGCTGAAGTAACTGAGTCAGCGGGATTTCATCAAGATTTTGTTCTTAACGAGGAGGATGAGGATGAATCGGATGAGGAGCCACTTACCCGAACTGTGGGAAGGAAAGTTGTTCCCACAGAACATGGGTTAAGGGTTGTTGGTGAACAACCGAGAGGCTCCGGAGATACAGAAACTGACCCAACTTATGCTCCGGGGTCCTCAGGCGGGATTGTAGGGGGAGCATCCACCTCGAAGGGAACGAGGAGAAAACGGATGGCTCAACCCCATGGGCAGAAAAAAGAAGAAGCGTAGGGTAACCTTTATCACTACCACATCCACCACTTCCACCACATCCACCATACCTTCATCACTACCCCCCTCAGACCACACATCCACCACCATACCTTCCCCCACAGCAACCGCAGACACCACCAGACCGACCACCACAAGACAGATCCCAGCCACCACTACATCATTCACCCCACACTCACCACCACTATCATCCCGACCTGACCCGATATTCACACACCACCACCACCCACCACTAGCCACCAAACCGAGCCCTCAGCCTATCCCTCACACACCTATAGATCTCCTCTACCTCCAATCGGGGTAGAGGAACAGTTGTCGGCGTTAAACAGAATGGTGTTGCGATTGCTGGCGGCTGATGAGGAAAAGACAACTCAGATCCGCCAGCTTACCGACCTGACTGCTGCACAATCGCATAAAATTGCAGAGCAGGATCGAGTAATTGAGGAGCAGGCCAGCAATTGGCTGCTCAGAGCACTCAGATGGACCAACTCCGAGCTCAAAGTGTCGCAGCAAGTAAGCAAATAGAGGAGTTGGAAAAAGCTAAGAGGACCATTTTGCTAAAATTGAAAGGATCAAAGGAGGAACCTTTAAAGATAAGGGATGGAGACAGAGATAATGAAGATGATGAAGACGATGATGATAATGAGAGTGATACTGATGAAGAGAAAACCGAAGAATGGTGTGAAGATGAAGACACTAACGGAGGAGAAGCAGCTGAATCTGTCTCAGCTCCAGGGCAAGAGAAGAGAACAAAGAACAGACAAGATCAGTCAGCTTCTGCTTCTGCACCTTCACGTGAAGAGCCGAGTATTCAGGATAAAAGTAAATAGTAGATGTTTATGTATTTATTTACTTTTGTATTCTGTATTGAAAAAACCATGTACTAAATGTTATATTAAGTTAATGCATTTTGTTTGATAAATTACTAATGATTTGAGTGTGAAATGTGTAAATCAAACAGATCCAAAGTACCACAGAGATGAGTTTGATATTGCTCCCCTTCAACAGGTCAAGTCTCAACTCACAATGATTCTTGATCTGCAAGGGATTGTGAGAAGGTCAGTGAGTTATACCCCTGAAGAAGGTGAAATAATTCACGACCTATCTAACGAGCAACTGGCAGAGATGTTCAGACTCAATCCTGATGAAATTGTCAAGGATGCTCCAACAGTTGATTCAACCAGTGACGAAGAACTAAATGACGTTGATGAAGTTGAGGTTGAAGATATTGCTGCTGAAGAGTACCCTCAGTACGCTGACAACGAGGGTAATGTGGTCCCCAATCTGGGTGAGTCCCTAGTCAGTGATATGTTTGAGGTACTAGACAAGATGGAGCAGAGCAGGAAACAGGAAAGACCGAAGGAACAGCCCAAGCCTCAAATGATGACGTAGACATTCGAAAGGCTGAGTGGGCTGAATGTTTTAAAGAAGTCAGAGCCCAACGTGCTGCACCGAAGAGGGATGCCTACACCAAGTTCTACAGCGTCAAGAAACATCTTACGGTGTCAGGCAGGATTATAGCATGGGCATATTTTGATGATCTTAACGTTATGCCGTTAAGAGGGAGAAGGGCATAGAGTACTTTAGATTTCCACATGATCTAAAGACTCTACCAGGTTTTGAGCTCAACCAGCTGGCCAAATTGAAGCTGTTGTATGCTGACCCGAGAAAGATGTCAGGCTGGTTTGAGGCTGCCCTAAAGAAAGAGTACCACACCAGGTGGATTAACTTCAGACCTCAACAACCTACAAGGTATATTAGAAGGTCTGAGATGGATGCCATTACTGGAAAACCAAAGATTGTGTTGAAGTGGAATCCTCCGCGCACAATGTCAAGAATCCCACTTCGGGAAATGACAAAGGATTTCACACCACACTTTAATGGTGGTACTATGATTGGAGAACAGCTGAAGCTGTCATAGTCCTGGATAAAGAGGGCCAAATGGATACCATCAGGGTATTCGACCCAATGTGGCTAACCAACTTGTCTGCTAATGATGTCTATACATTATACAAGTGGCCACTGTTCTATGACACACAAGACATTGTACAAGCCCTCCAGTTCCAAAACGTATACGACTTTGCTTCGCGTTTGATATTCACGCGGGAGTCACACAAGAGGACAAGTACAAGAAATATGAGGAGGTAATGAAGAAAACAAGACATTAGAGAGATCTAGGTCCAAGGGGAGTTTGTTGATACATGTATGTCCCTAGATCATGATATGTGATGTAATAGATCTTGTTTGGTATGATTAATGAAATGATATGATAGTCTGTTAGTTATAATGTTTAATAGTTCATTAATGAGTCGTGACTGAATTGATTGGGTTTATGATTATTTGAATGGTTGCACATTAAGTTATATTAATTAAAACATTCAAACTTAACTTAATGAAGTTCTCATGCGAATGGCTCATGCGAATGAATCATACGCATGAATAACTTCACACGATTGACTCAGTCGCACGACTGAACCAGGAGACTGGATCAGTCGCACGATTGTAATATAAGATTGGCTCAGTCGCACGACTGAACACTCAGTCGTACGAATGAATCAACCGCATGGTTCAATCGCACGACTGAACCAGACTAATGGTTCAGTCGCACGATTGAATAGTGCCAACCTATAAATACAACTCAATTCGTGAAAAATAAAGACACTCGATCAATTACGATTCCAGACGAACCCTAGCCGTCCAGAAACCTTCCAAATCGTTCTCCAAGTTCATAGAACACATTAGATCGATTCCCTATCGATTTCTAATGTTAGTTTCAATCCTTGATTGATTCTTCGTGTGTTCTCACTGATTGGATCGCCAATCAAATAGGATTCCGCACTATTGATCTGGTTTACACGTTAATCTCTAGGTATTTCGGTCAAATACCAGGTCCTAACAACTTCCACGCTTTCCATGATGACGAGACATGCTGGAATATACAAATGAGTTAGATATGAGAATTGGAATAACAAGGATTAATGTTCAACAAGGATAAAGCAAAAGTTGTAAGGCACATGGAATGGTTCCATTTGGTAACGCATTACCATTTGGAAACGTTGACACGTCAAGGTAAGTTGACCCACTTGCCTTAGAAATTTGTGTATGTTGACCATGGTTTATCACTCATCCCAGAAATCCCCAGGTAAGCATAACTAGTCCCGTAGGATTTATGCGATATGCTTGCCTTAGCCCGAGGGCCTTTTGCCAGGAAATCCAGAATACAGGTGTCTATATGTCACACAAATTTCTTAGGTTCATGAAATCAAAACCATGATGAGATTTACATAGATTAGACATAAGTCTAAAGATTCAATTCTTAAGCATAAGTATACGATTCCACGTGTTGACAAGAATAAGATTAAGAAGTTTCATTTGTCAGGGAGAGTCAATGAGTCAAAGTTAAGTTTAGGGAGACAAGTAACAAAGTTTAGACAATTACAAGGCAACCTATGCTAAGGCATCAAGTTGCACATAAGTAAGGTATAGCATTATGTAGCATGTAACAATATATATATTTCCAAGAATATAAATATTATCCTATGAGGTTCATGCATAAGCTATAGTCTAGGTCACCATTACTAATAACCTAAATCCCTATAGTTATGGGCTTTGATACCAATCTGTCACACCCCAACCTTGACAGTGGAAACGTCGAGATGTGAGGGTTAAGATTGTTCACAGCCACATAACGCTATATTAAAATGTAAATATTATTATCATAAGTCTTGAAATGAAATACAATCATAAGTCTCAAACAAATAATAAGCTCAAACATAACATAACATAACATAAAGTAAACTTTTTATTTCATTAACTAGGTCCAAGTCCTAGATTATAGCATGCTTCAAAAGGATCACTTTAAACTTGAGGTTGACCTGAAACATGATAAAAATAAGTGTCAACTAAAAATAGTTGGTGAGTTTTCCAAGGTTTTCATACATAATATGAAAAAGGTTACAAGTAGCAATTCATGTCATAGGTCATAAGCAAGTAAGGTTATAGAACACATATCGTTACAACCAAACCTCGACTTGATTACAAGTATAAAAGATTGGCTAAGTGTATTTGGTTCCCATGATGAACAAGCATACGTCATCAGGAGCCGGCAATACCTCGGCTTTAGCACCAAATAGGCTTGTCAGGCCCAAAGATCTAAGACGTCGCCAGGCTAGCAATAGTTAATGATTGTAAACAAACTATGTATCTCATATAATCACTTACAATACACAAATAACCATGACAAAATAATAAGTTGAATTGCACGTGATTTACAAGTTTAAACGTTTACAAGTGTATGAGAATAAGTATCATGTTTCACCCCAAATTAGTGTGAAAATATAAAAAGGGGCAAGGAAAACTCACATGGCAAAATAAGTATAAGGATGACGATTAATAAGAATAATAACAAGCGTCGTTCCAAGATGTATCGTCATAAGACACCTAAATATATATCTTTACAAGATTAAAGCTTTACAATAAGTTTAATGAATTAACAAGGACTAGGGATCAACTTGATGTTTGGGGGTTTTGTTGATTATATTTGCCAATTAAGAACTCAATTATATTCTTGTGGGAACAATTTTATTTATTTTATATAAATATATGGATTAAGAATAACTTTTATAATAATTTTGTAATGTTTATAAGTTTAGATCAATTTTGTAATTAAAAAAAACACAAAATTAAACAATAGTTTAAAGGCATTGTTTGAAATAATAGTTTGTGTACATTAAACTAGTATTTAAAGTATACATTTTTATAAAAATATTGTAACTATATTATTAACTTTAGGATAATATAAAGGTATTTTTATAAATAAATTACAGAAAAATAATTAAATCGTTTTAAAAGAAACAAAGTTTATGAAATGATTTTTCATAATTTTTAGAAATTTTTAACATTAATATTGAAGGCCAAAACAAAAAACCTAAAAATACTTGAGGTTCCCCGGATTCGAACCGGGGACCTCCTGTTTAGGGGTCATGTGTTTTACCAGTGAACCAAAGGCTTCCAGCTGCGTTAGAATCCGCGTTTTAATTGTTAAATACAAACTTAAACAAACCCCCAAATTTCACATGAACCCTAGAAATAGATTCGATCAAATTGAACACCGAATCACGAATGGTAATGGAATCCACCTTAGGGCTTTTGATCCCCAAGTAGAACCGAGTGTATTGGTACAATTAATTACCTGGTTTGAAGTTTAAATCGATGAAAACAAGATGAAGAACAATCACGACTATGGTAAATCCGGTTCGAGAAGATAATGATGATTAACACGAATTCGTCGCGCCAGAAGTTTCCAATGATGTTGTTAAGTAAAAGCCCTCACCCAATTTTGGTTATAATCGAACGAAAGTTGAAGTTCACTATGTAGCAGGTCGCGACGAGGATGATGATTCGAATGTCAAGGAAATGAGTTTATCAGGTGAAATTGAGAGTTCTGAATACTTAGGATTACTTAGATGATTACTTAGGTTAGTTTAATTAGATTATTATTAAGATTAAATGCCCAAACGGCTATGGTGTTTAAAGCTTCGGTTATGCTCTCGATTGAGCTTTGTAACCGATGCTTTAACTCGATTACAAGTTGCATTCAAGTTCGAGGTAGGTTCCAGGAGGTTTTGGGACGGTTTTTGGATTACAAAAACGAAGGGTTTGGGGGTTTTAAACTCGCCGGACTTCGGCCGGAGGGTGGCCGGAGTCCCTGCCGGAAATACGGGGTAAGGGGGGCGGGTTTTGGTTAATTACACATTTGGTCCCTCAAATTTAAGTTTCTTTTATTTTAAGCAGAAACTTCAATATGAAGTTTATAATTGACATTAAGACCCCCTAATCTTTAACACATGAGTTTCAAAATTGACAAAATAACCCTTGTAAGAGTAACGAAGTTAACTTTTAGTTACAAAAAAAAATACGAGATGTTACAAGAATCAGCTTTCCATTATTAAAACAAAAACTCTGTACTGCCCCGATATTAACATTACCAGAGGGAACGGAAGACTGTGTGGTGTATTGCGATGCATCCATTCAAGGATTGGGTTGTCTTGATGCAACGAGATAAGGTGATAGCCTACGCCCCGAGACAACTAAAGGTTCATGAGAAGAACTATACCACCCATGACTTAGAATTGGGTGCAGTGGTTTTTGCCTTAAAGATCTGGAGACATTACTTGTACGGTACCAAGTGCACTATCTACACCGATCACAAGAGTCTTCAACATATCTTCGAGCAAAAAGAGTTGAATATGAGGCAGGGACGTTGGGTGGAACTACTAAATGATTATGATTGCGCTATTAAGTACCATCCGGGAAAGGCGAACGTAGTTGCCGATGCCCTAAGCAGGAAGGAAACAGCTAAACCCCGACGGGTGCGAGCTTTACAGCTTACTATCAGTACCCAACTGTCCGAACAAGTTAAGGAGGCACAGATAGAAGCTTTAAAAGCAGAAAATATTGGTTCTGAGTCGTTAAGGGGAATGGATAAACAGCTAGTGGTGAAAGAGGATGGAATTCAGTATTTTATGGATAGACTTTGGGTGCCTGTTTATGGAAATCTGAGAGATTTAGTTATGAGCGAGGCACACAAATCTAAATATTCTATACATCCTGGATCCGACAAGATGTATCATGACCTAAAGGCGCACTATTGGTGGCCTAACATGAAAGCGGATGTAGCTACGTATGTGAACAAGTGTTTGACCTGCTCGAAAGTAAAAGTGGAATATCAAAAACCATTCGGACTGTTACAACAACCTGAGATACCAATGTGGAAATGGGAACAGATCTCCATGGATTTTATTACTAAGTTACCGCGGACTAGTACTGGTTGTGACACGATATGGGTTATTGTGGATCGATTGACAAAGTCTGCTCATTTCCTTGCAATTAAGGAAACAGATAAGATGGAAAAATTAACTCGACTGTACCTTAAGAGATCGTTTCGAGACACGGTGTACCGATCTCAATTATTTCCGACCGCGACGCTCGTTTCACGTCACATTTCTGGCAATCATTGCAGAAATCTTGGGTACACGATTGGATATGAGTACTGCATATCACCCACAGACGGATGGCCAGAGTGAGCGTACCATACAGACGTTGGAGGATATGATACGTGCTTATGTGATTGACTTCGGGAATAACAGGGAAATTCACCTACCATTGGTGGAGTTTTCTTATAACAACAGTTATCATACTAGTATACAGGCAGCACCTTGCGAGGCGCTGTATGGGAGAAGATGCCGATCACCAGTTTGCTGGGCAGAAATTGATGATAGTCAGCTAACAGGTCCCGAGTTAATTCATGAGACAACTGAGAAGATTGTACAGATACGAAACCGTATGGCTGCAGCACGAGACTAACAAAAGAGTTATGCTAACAAGAGACAGAAACCTTTAGAGTTTCAGGTTGGTGACAAAGTTTTGTTGAAAGTCTCACCATGGAAAGGCGTAGTTCGGTTTGGTAAGCGAGGGAAACTAAATCCGAGGTACGTTGGACCATTTGAAATAGTGGAAAGAATAGGTCCAGTGGCCTATCGACTACCCCTACCTGATTTGCTAAGTGGAATCCATGATGTATTTCACGTGTCAAATCTGAAGAAGTGCATAACCGATGAAACAATGGTCGTACCACTAGAAGAAGTTCAAGTGGATGAACAATTGCGTTTTATCGAAGAACCAGTCGAGGTGATGGACCGTGAGGTGAAAACACTTAAGCAAAGCAAGATACCTATTGTTAAAATCCGTTGGAATTCGCGACGTGGACCGGAATTCACATGGGAACGAGAAGATCAAATGAAGCTTAAGTACCCTCAACTATTAGAAAGGACGATGCCAGCAGACGAAGGTATTGATTTAAATTTCGGGACGAAATTTCTTTCAACATGGGGATGATGTGACAACTTATCCAAAACTCACTCGATTTCGATTTCTGTGTGCCAATGCAGTAGACCAGTGATGGAACACTCTCACCATGTAACGCAATTTTCGGGACGAAAATTCTTTCAACATGGGGATAATGTGACATCCGGTAAATTTCCGTTATCAAACTCCGTTAGTTCCGTTAAGTCTTGCATACACGTGTCGTAAACACACACTAGTTGTCGTTTAACGTTGGTGACCTAATAATAATTAATAATATTACATTATTGATAATCTAACTGATTATGTGATTATTGTGTTATGCTTATGTGTTTACACAATTTAAATGTTAACGGTGAATTTTATCGCGTAACATGGAAACGCGTATATTTAAATTGCCTATCTTGTGACTTGTGAAAATAATGTAAATATTATTATTGTTGATTAATAATTTTGGTACTATTAAGTTAAAACCTTTCAAAAAGTGTTTAAAAGAATAGTTTTTATAAAACATAAAATAAAGGGGGTTAAGTGTAATTATCTAAAACTAAAACTTAACAAAATTAACAAACCCTAATCCCCCCAAACCCCAAATCGGCCGCAAACCCTCACCCGCTCCCTCTCTTTGCGATTTTGATCAAGAACAATCATTGTGCTTCGGTTTTGGTCGATTTCAAGGATTACAACACGTAGGAAACATCAATTGCATGCAATTACACGTTTAAAGGTTAGATTTTTCAAGTTTTTGTGAGTTTTTTATGATGGCCGACACTAAAATCGTTTATGGATCTTCATTGGGTCGAAATTGATGTTGCTTGATGATGTTAGTATGTTAGTTGGATTGAATACATGTTGTTTAACGTTGATTATATATGAATTGTATGTTTCAAGTGGATTGATCATGGACTTTGATTGGAAGCAAACCCTAATTCGAAAATGGTAGGATAATGGATGAATGATGATTGTTTGATGAATGTTTGATGATTAATAGGTTGTATGAATGCTAGGTTACATTGATTTTGCAAGAAATTGATGAATTGATGTGATGTTCATAGCTTACTAATAATAGTAACTTTATTTTGCATGTAATGTTGAATTATTGATGAATTGATGTTATGGATGTGTTCATAGTGATAATTAGATGTTAGATTGTTGTTGTGATCATTGGGAATTCAAGAACACATGTTATAGTTCATACATTACTAAAGATAGTAACTTTTTAGGATATGAATTGATAAGTTATGATGTTTGGATGTTGTTGATCATGCTTAGATGATGATATGAGCTTGAATTGGTATATTATTAATGAATTCATGAATGCATAGGATGTTTGATGGATTTTGGGATGTGCTTTCCCAAAAGGGAAACTTTATTTATGCAAAATGTGAAAGATGATAGTTTGAACATGTTGGGATGTTAGGAGCATGTTAGTAAGTTCGTGGATGAATTCTAAGGTGATGAAACATGTTAAATTAGTTATATGGGATGTTTTGGATAATCATGGGTGATGTTTGGACTTTGATGATCATGTGGGATGTTGATGTTGATGAGTGGTTAGGTCATCATGTTTGGGACTGGAAATTGATTGTTGTGATGTTATTGAATGCAATGTACATGGCTAAGGAATATGATTATGATCATCATACACGCGTGCGAATCTGAGGCCCCTACTTAGTAGGATTGGCAGGGTTTAGGATGTGAAGTCGTGAGTGGCTTCACATGGCATGTGGTGAGTGGTTTGATCTTTGTTTCACATGTTAGTTGTGTTATAAATAGTGGATATATTAATGTTCTAGATTCGCATGACTTGTATGATACTTGGTTGTATGATGATCTAAGTGATACACCAGGATGATATAGCATACATATGATCTATTTTTAAATGTTAACTATGTATGATATGTGTGTATGATTACTTGAATGGCTTACAACACATAAAGTCACCAACGGGTCAAACGGGTCAACTGAGTCAAACATGTCTGTTTTGTTTGAAATCTTGAGTCCTTGGTTGTAGTGTACTTAGGGTTTCACATGTTCTTTGCTTACACGTACTCATGTACTTATATGATCTAGGTAAGCTCTGAAGGTTGTCTGTCTATTCTGTTTGTCAAGTCAAACTCTAAGTATCTATACGCATATCAGGTGAGTTCATGCCCCACTCTTTATTTAATCCTTTTTGGGGGAGATAGCATACTGGTAAATCACAAACGCTTTATATATTCAAGTTGTGTATAATATTATATAGTGTTGATATCATGGAAAATTCCTCACACTTTCGAATTGTTAATATTGAATAGCGGGGAAATTTGGGTAGTACTACTGGGTCTGACGAGCCCCACATGTGTGACTCGAGGTCAACCGGGTGCAATTTGTCCTATTGAACATTGTCACGACCTGTTAAGTCGTGACAGGAGGCAACAACGTAACACAGTCAGTTTCAATTGCGAAATCACTATGAAATAATATTTATTGTTAACGGACTAGCTATCTGTTACAATGCACTACTTTTATATCTCTATTATTAAACTGTTTATGTTTGAATATCTCTTGAACTCACCAACCATTGTGTTGACATTTTAGTATGCTATTCTCAGGTCATTAGCTTGCTTGCCATAGGAGCACTGCATGGTTCACTTGCATTCTAAGACTCGGTCTTCAAGACATTTTTAGCATTTTAATGATTATTGTTTACTCTTTTGGGTTGGCACATGTTTTGCCATAGTTATACTTTTATTTCTTTGGGTTGTTTTCAAAACGCTTCCGCACAGTTTAAAGTTTGTACTTTACTTGATTTTTATTTAAATTATGGCATATAGAGTCGTTCTGAGTAACTATTGACTGTGATCCTGGTTTGTTCACGCGCCTCGCGGTAAAACCCCGCAAGTGGATTTTGAGGGTGTGACATTACATTCGCATGATTGAGGGTTCATTCGCATGATTGAGGGTCCATTCGCATGATTGAGGGTCCATTCTCATGATTGAGGGTCCATTCGCATGATTGAGGGTCCATTCGCACGATTGAGGGTCCATTAGCACGATTGGGGCCAATCGTATGGAGGTCATGCGACTGAGTGTCCAGTCGCATAAGTGCTCATCTGCATTAGTCCATTCGCATGATTGGGTGTTCATTCGCATGGGTGTTCATTCGCATGGGTGTTCATCCGCATGAGTCCAATCACATGATGTTTAGTCGCATGGAGGCCATACGACTGAAGGGTGTCCATACGCCCGAATAGGGCTGTTGCACTCGAAGGAAAGTGTAGTTTGACTTCTGACTTTCGGGGGAAAGTGCAGATGTAAATTTTGACATAAAGATTCCCGTAAGAGCATGTAAGATGACTGTTGTGGCCTTAGAGAGCATGTTGGGCATGATGATGATGATGTTGCATGTTTATGCATAATGCATGTTATGTATGTATGATGTTGCCCTGTATGTTGTGATGACTGTGTGTGTTATGTTCCTTGTTATGACGTATGTTTATCTTTCCCGTGGCTTTATGTGTCATGTTAATGAATGAATGAAGTATTATGTAACGTAAAGTGAAAGATAATTAAAGAGGAACATGAAGTAAGAATGCATGCATTATTGAATGATAAATGAATGAAGGAAGGCTTGCAAGCATATATATGAGGTGAGCAACCCTGTTGTTGCAAGAGACTCGGATAGCATGCAATCGTTGAGATTGTCCATGATGTGATCAACCCTGTTGTTGCAAGAGACTCGGATATCATGCAATCATTGAGATTGCCCATGAGGTGAGTAACCCTGTTGTTGCAAGAGACTTGGATAGCATGAAATCGTTGAGATTGCCCATGAGGTGAGCAACTTTGTTGTTGCAAGAGACTCGGATAGCGTGCAATCGTTGAGATTGCCAATGAGGTGAGCGACCCTGTTGTCGCAACAGACTCGGGAGAACGAACGTATACAGTGAACGAAAGTTAACGAATGTAATAGAAGATAATAATTATATTATCTATGTGTACGTACGATGTATAATTGCATGAAAGTAAAGAATGGTTTTAATGAAAGTAAGGTATGTTTTATTTTATAAAACTAAAACTCACTCAGCAACGCTGACTTTTTATGTGTTTTCAGTTGACACGTAATGATTGTTGAGGATGGCACAGGCGGCTACTCGGCTCCTTTTTGGATGGCATTCTTTTGATTAATGTTTTTGCATTGTAATGCGAACAAACTGCATTTTGTAATGAATGTTGTATTAACTTGCAAAAGCATTTACATGGAAATGAAAGATTATTTCAAATGTTCCGCTACGATGTTTATGAAATACGAATGTAATTATATGTTTTGTGTGCGATGAGGATCCAGCTGTAAGCGTCCCGGGAACGGGTCGTACAATATGTGTATATATATGTATATATGTTATATATATATATATATATGTATATATATACATATATATACCCATATATATATATATACATATATATATATATATATATACATATATACATAGATATATACATATATATATATATATATATATATATGTGTGTGTGTATATATATATAGTATATAGATATATACATATATATATGAAAGTATTGATCTGCCCAAGATTCATATTAAATTGATGTGGCTAGTGTAATATGATCCAAGTCGGGTCATACCCAATAACAAGCCAAACAAACACCAAAAGGTATTTTATTTGTTGATAAGATCACACAAAAATAATGACACCAATTTAGAAAATTGAATTTTCTAAATTATTGCTTTAGTAGATGAACATCATTAGATAGATAATTTGTTCATAAAAGATTATTTGTACATTATTTAAATTAGTTAAACAATGGCAAATAATAGTGTGTGTTAGTGATATAAAATTAAAATGGTTTTAATTTTATAAAACAAGGGAGTGATTGTATAATTTTATAAAATGATTTGAATTGAGAGGGAAAGAAAAAGGGGGACCATTTTCGGCCGCCCCTTGGTCTTGAATACCCCATATTTTTAGTTCCAAGACATGCAAGTCTTGGACACTTACACACTCATTCATTTCAATCACATCCAAGAACACACACACAACTAAAGCTATCTCTCTACACTCTCCTCTAACTCACGGTTTTGGGCAGAAAAGGAAGGATTTTTCCAGCAAACAAAAGGGTTTTGTAGCTGGAAATTGGTGTAAAAGATCCTAGCATTCAAGGTGATTTGTTGGTAGGCTTGGGGTATGCTATCTTGAGAACTTCTACCTTGAAGTTTAGCCACAAGAACACATCCTTTTCATCTCTTTAATCTCGGTTTTCTGCAGCTCTTAGGTTGTGGTTCGTACATTTTATGTTTCTTTCATTGTATGCATTTTGTATAATGATCCATGGCTTTGGGGTTATTATAAAATGGGTTTTATAATCAGATCTTAATATGTTTTAAAATATTATTCCGCTGCGTTTTCATATAAATCATGTTGTATGAAGCTTTGATAAACATGTTAAAACCCCAACAATGGCATCAAGAGCCACTTATACATATGCATACATGTATTACCTTTGCTTTCTTTTGGACTGCCCAAACCGTGGGTTTAAAGGGCTATTTTGGTGCCCCCTTTGATGTTTTAAAGATGCTATATTATGCATATTAGGATCTTTAAGACTCTAGTTTATTAGATTATTGTTTGCTTGGACTAAAACCCATTTGTTCTTGGTTATGTTGGCCAAAAACATGGTTTTAAGGGGCTGCCAAAAATCGACTTCTTATATATGTTTGGATATATTGTTGTTGTTTATGCATAACAAAGCCTAGACCCCTTGGATTGTATGATTGATTGTCATGTTGTATTCTTTTGGGCATGTAATAATTTAATTTTGTTTCAAGTCTAGTCTTGTAATTTATTTTATTCACATGGTTTGTAATAAATAGATTAGGAGTTTATCTTTACTAGTAAAATGTATTAGGATACATATCTTGTAAGGAAGCTCAAGATCAAGACTTGAAGAAAAAGGAAAAAGGACAAGAGGATGCTTGAAGTTATGGATTCAAGTGGGAGTCTTTTTGGGTCAACCATGTGTCATGTTCTTAACCCTTAGGACAAGACCATTTGACACACTTGTTTTGGCTAAACAAGTGTGCTCAATTTAGTATGCTTTGTTATGCATATTTGAATGTTTTGTTTAATGTTTGGTTGAATGCATATGATGATGTTTGTTTTGAATATTTGGATGTGATTAACAAACCATCAACTAAAACAAACTATAAACGAGTAATTGGTTCTCAAATCATTAAGCATAAATAGAATGGTTCTAACAAGGAGTTAATGGTTTGTAAAATAAAAGGGGTTTTATTTAAAAGAACCAATAGGGTACCATATGGTTGAATGCATACAATCATATGGTACATAGACTTTTCTTAACAAGAATTATGAAATTGTATATCCCTTTTTAAAAAAACAAGTTAAGCACCATCCTTTTACACAACACTTAGGTTACTTGCAAACTCTTAGTGGGATAAAGGTCACCTAACCACTTTGAGGGAACTTGTAACTTGAGGTGAGAATACCATGTTTGTGGGATAAAGGTCACCTAACCACTTATGTAGTAAACTCACACGTGTGTGTAAGTAGGACGACTTGATTTATAAAATATATTGAATGGATCACCTAAAATGTGTTTTATAAAAGGTGTTGATGGGGTAAACATGCCGTTATAACATAAGATGTTCAAACGATCCCATACCACTAGAAGTTGCAATGGGTTGCAATTGTCATTTATGACTACCTTGTTTATTTAAATAATGGGATAAAGGTCACCT
This sequence comes from Flaveria trinervia, assembly GCA_025506515.1. Classification (NCBI taxonomy): domain Eukaryota; kingdom Viridiplantae; phylum Streptophyta; class Magnoliopsida; order Asterales; family Asteraceae; genus Flaveria; species Flaveria trinervia. Next base: position 32,647 of record JACCIX010001205.1, read on the forward strand.
AACCAATATTTAAATATAACGTTGGATTCTAAAATTTTATTTATTAATAGTCTATGAGACATAAAGGGTATTAATAAATGAAATATATAATTATATCAACGATTACTAAAATGGACTTTGTAAAATCTTGTAGATGGCCGACCACAACAACGCTAATAACGATGTACCAAACCAAAACAACCAATCTCTTAGGGCGATCCTTCAAAGGGATCGTCTAACGCCTAACAACTTCATGGATTGGTACCGCAACTTGAGAATTGTTCTCAAGCAAGAAAAGCGGGCCTACATCCTTGATGATCCCATCCCCGATGAACCTAACGAGGAGGATGTGGAGGCCTATAATGATTGGGTAAAGTATGTAGAAGACTCCGTCCAAGTCTCTTGCCTTATGTTGGCAAGTATGACACCTGAACTCCAAAAGGAGTATGAGCTCCATGGAGCCTATGACATGATCACTCAGTTGCGGGAAACGTTCCAGCAACAAGCTAGAGTGGAGCGCTTTGAAACGGTTCGAGCACTTCATGCATGTCGGATGGAGGAATCCCAATCAGTTTCATCTTATGTTCTTAAGATGAAAAGCCACATCGACCGCCTTCAAAGGCTAAATTGTCCTGTCTCAAAGGAGTTGGCCACGGATTTGATCCTTAATGGCCTAACTAAAAGGTTTGAGGCATTCGTCATGAATTACAACATGAACGGATGGGACAAGAGCATAAATGAACTTCATTCGATGCTCAAATCAGCTGAGGCGGGAATGGGTAAAAAGGTTTTACCGGTTCTCACCATCAATGAAGGTGGGAGAAGGAAGAGGCCTCTACCCCCTCCTAAGGCAAATGTTGCCAAAGGAAAAGGGGCACGTTTGGGAAAGGGGAAGATGGTTGTTAGGGCGGAACCTCCAAAACCCAAGGAGAAGAAGCAAAAGGGTGCTGTGAACGACCCATGCTTCAAATGTGGTGAGATAGGGCATTGGATGAGAAATTGTCCGGTCTATCTCAAAGAGTTGAGAGAAAAGAGGGATGCGGGGCAAACCTCAGGTATAATATACATGATACATATAGAATTAAATGTTATTTCTTCTAACACATGGGTATTAGATACCGGATGTGGAACTCACATTTGCAATTTGTTGCAGGGGTTCAAAAGAAATGAGCATTATGAGAAAGGGGAAATAAGTCTCTTCATGGGCAATGGTGCAAAGGTTCATGTGGAAGCCCAAGGAGACTACATTTTGAAACTTCCAAATGGTTTGGAAGTTATTTTATGTAATGTATTATATGCTCCTAGTTTGACTAGGAACATAATTTCTGTTTCCCGTTTAAGACAATATGATTATGATTTCAAGTTTGTTGACAATGATATTCATGTTTCTTTAAATCATGTATTTTATTTTAAAGCTATACCTTGTAATGGTATTTATGAATTGGTTCATGAAAACGCAACATATGATAGCTCAATATACCAAGCAACCACCAAAAAACTTAAATTGGATTTGAGTGATACCTACCTTTGGCATTGTCGTCTTGGTCATATAAACAAGAAACGCATACAAACACTTCAAAAGAATGGTCTTTTAAAAACAAATGAATGTGTTTCATTTGATGTATGTGAATCTTGTTTACAAGGAAAGATGACTAAGGCACCCTTTAGTGGAACTAATGAAAGGGCAAAAGATTTATTAGGTATCATACATTCGGATGTATGTGGTCCTTTTAAGCCAATGACTAGGAATGGTGAAAGATACTTCATTACCTTTACCGATGATTATAGTCGCTATGGGTACGTGTATTTATTAAGACACAAAGATGAAGCTTTTGAAATGTTCAAAATCTTCAAGAATGAAGTAGAAAATCAACTCAACAAATCAATTAAAGTTCTCCGCACCGATAGAGGTGGTGAATACCTAAGTGATGTTTTTCAAGATCATCTTAGGAATTGTGGGATTGTCTCACAACTCACTCCACCTGGAACACCACAACATAATGGTGTGTCTGAGAGGAGGAATCGAACCTTATTGGATATGGTCCGATCTATGATGGCTAGAAGCACATTGCCTCTATCATTTTGGGGTTTCGCTTTGCTCTCCGCGGGTCGTATTCTGAATATGGCCCCAACCAAGAAGGTGGAAAAGACACCTTTTGAGATATGGCATGGAAGAGTTCCATCCCTATCATACTTAAGGGTTTGGGGTTGTGAGGCTTATGTTAAGACTCCCACCCCAAACAAATTAGAAGTCCGATCCACCAAGTGTATCTTTGTTGGATATCCTAGAGATTCTATGGGATATTATTTCTATGATCCACTGGAACAAAAGGTATTTGTTTCCAGAAAGGGTGAGTTCTTAGAAGCCAAGTTCCTTATGGAAGGAGCTAGTAATAGAACAGTGGATCTTAAGGAGGAACAAGAACCACAGCCTAATACACGTTTGGTTGAAACTAGCACTCAACATAAGGATGTTGAGGATGATCAAGCGGTTGATCAATACACACAAAACGTTCGCAGAAGTGATAGAACAAGTAATCCACCTGAAAGATATGGATTTTTTATGGATGGATGCTACGTGGTTGACTCCGATGAACCAACCACATATCATGATGCAGTGTCCAATTCGGATTGTGACAAATGGCTTGAGGCCATGAACGTTGAGATGCAATCCATGTATGACAATCAAGTTTGGGAACTTGTTATACCACCTCCTAATTCCAAAGTAGTTGGAAGTAAGTGGGTTTTCAAGAAGAAAACCGATATGCATGGAAACTTGGATACTTACAAAGCTAGACTTGTAGCAAAGGGTTTCACTCAAACTCAAGGGGTTGATTATGATGAAACCTTCTCACCTGTTGCAATGCTTAAGTCTATAAGGATATTGTTTGCCATAGCAGCTCATTATGATTATGAGATTTGGCAAATGGATGTCAAAACCGCTTTCCTAAATGGATATCTTGAGGAAGATGTCTATATGGTTCAGCCTGAAGGTTTTGTTGATCCAAAACATCCTAACAAAGTATGCAAGTTAAAGAAATCAATCTATGGATTGAAACAAGCATCGAGAAGTTGGAATCACCGTTTTGATGATGAAGTAAAGAAATTTGGCTTCATCAAAAACGCTGATGAGGCTTGTGTGTATAAAAAGGCTAGTGGGAGCACAATAACCTTCCTAGTATTGTATGTTGATGACATACTACTATTTGGAAATGACATTCCAACCATGGAAGGTGTAAAAACCTGGCTTGGAAGTTGTTTTTCCATCAAGGATCTTGGTGAAGCCGCTTATATTCTGGGAATAAAGATCTATAGGGATAGATCAAGGCGGCTGATTGGTTTGAATCAAAGTGCATACATTGACAAAATCTTGAAAAGGTTCAAGATGGAAAACTCTAAGAAAGGTACTGTACCTATTCAAAGAGGGACAATATTGAGTACAACTCAATGTCCAAGCTCCAAGGAGGAGCAAAATAGGATGAAGGCAATCCCATATGCATCTGCTATAGGATCCATCATGTATGCAATGATATGCACTAGACCGGACGTGTCATGCGCTTTAAGCATGACAAGTAGATACCAGCAAAATCCTGGTGATAGTCATTGGATGGCTGTCAAGAACATTCTGAAATACCTAAGGAGGACTAAGGACATGTTCTTGATCTACGGGTCTGGTGAAGAGGAACTGGTTGTAAAAGGTTACACGGATGCGAGTTTCCAAACCGATCGAGATGATTCACGATCTCAATCAGGGTACATCTTTATTCTGAATGGGGGAGCTGTATCTTGGAAAAGCTCAAAGCAAGAAATCGTAGCGTTGTCCACTACAGAGTCAGAATACGTCGCCGCTTCAATGGCAGCACAGGAAGCTGCATGGCTGAAGAAATTCATAGCCGATCTAGGGGTAGTCCCTTCCATTCAGGATCCCCTAGAGATCTTTTGTGACAACGAAGGTGCGATTGCTCAAATCAAGGAACCTCGTGCTCATCAAAAGACTCGGCACATTGAACGGAGATTCAACTACATAAGGGATGAAGTTGAAAAAGGAAAGATATGTATTCGCAAAGTCCACACTGATAAAAACATTGCGGATCCACTCACAAAACTCCTTGAAAAGGCAAAGCATGAAGGTCATGCTTGTGCCATGGGACTTAGATATTCTAGTGACTGGGTTTAATGTTGTACTTTATATTTGAATATTGGAACTTATGTTATTTGACTTAATTACATGGTTATAATATTCATTTGTTCTTCTATTTTAGCGTGTTTAAATCCGTGAATAAATAAGTTATTCTAAACGTTCGTAGTCGATCATACTTGTGGGAACAATTATGAATGTAAGACTATAATGAACTTGGATTGGTTGATATTCATAAGGTATGAATATAGAGCAAGAGGTTGCTAGCAAGGTTCATTGATATCTATGGGATATAGATATTGGACTGACCCGCACTCAATTATTTCTGCATGGAATCTTGCTGATTAGTCATAAGAGATTTTGAGTAAAGGCGAATATCATTGTATCCTCAGACCTGAGATACATATTGGGTCTTGATATTCACCAAGTATTGTACTTTGACTTAGTTCTTTGCTGTTCTGAAGAGGCAGTACATAAGGTTGAGTTCAGGTATAACATGAGGTGATTGTGAGAGACGTATGTAATCAAGATGGAATTTGTTCCTCTTATTCGTTGAGAGTTAGATGTCTAAGGCCTGCTAAAGTTAAATCATCAGAGAATGACAATTCTGTGTCTCTTGGATTTAACATGACATCTGCAACAAAAGGATAGATGATTAATTCACCTAAAACATATTCAAGTAAGGTACTTGAAAAGGATAATGTTATTGAATGGCACTTAGTCATATACATTAGGGGTAGCAAACCGTTGCTAGGCGTTATTTGCTGCTTGCATCAATCTTCTATAAATCTTGTGCAAGTGGGAGATTGAAAGTATTGATCTGCCCAAGATTCATATTAAATTGATGTGGCTAGTGTAATATGATCCAAGTCGGGTCATACCCAATAACAAGCCAAACAAACACCAAAAGGTATTTTATTTGTTGATAAGATCACACAAAAATAATGACACCAATTTAGAAAATTGAATTTTCTAAATTATTGCTTTAGTAGATGAACATCATTAGATAGATAATTTGTTCATAAAAGATTATTTGTACATTATTTAAATTAGTTAAACAATGGCAAATAATAGTGTGTGTTAGTGATATAAAATTAAAATGGTTTTAATTTTATAAAACAAGGGAGGTGATTGTATAATTTTATAAAATGATTTGAATTGAGAGGGAAAGAAAAAGGGGGACCATTTTCGGCCGCCCCTTGGTCTTGAATACCCCATATTTTTAGTTCCAAGACATGCAAGTCTTGGACACTTACACACTCATTCATTTCAATCACATCCAAGAACACACACACAACTAAAGCTCTCTCTCTACTCTCTCCTCTAACTCACGGTTTTGGGCAGAAAAGGAAGGATTTTTCCAGCAAACAAAAGGGTTTTGTAGCTGGAAATTGGTGTAAAAGATCCTAGCATTCAAGGTGATTGTTGGTAGGCTTGGGGTATGCTATCTTGAGAACTTCTACCTTGAAGTTTAGCCACAAGAACACATCCTTTTCATCTCTTTAATCTCGGTTTTCTGCAGCTCTTAAGGTTGTGGTTCGTACATTTTATGTTTCTTTCATTGTATGCATTTTGTATAATGATCCATGGCTTTGGGGTTATTATAAAATGGGTTTTATAATCAGATCTAATATGTTTTAAAATATTATTCCGCTGCGTTTTCATATAAATCATGTTGTATGAAGCTTTGATAAACATGTTAAAACCCCAACAATATACACATATATATATATATATGTATACATATATATAGATATATATATATATATATATTATATATATATATATGTGTGTGTGTGTGTGTGTACATATATATACATATATATACATATATATACATATGTATATATGTATATATATATGTGTGTGTGTGTATATATATTGTTACACACAATAGAAACCCATGTCTATGGTAAGCCTACTTTATTTTGTGAGAACCATATCCCACATCATAATTACAACATTACATGTAATTGTAATAAATCCTCTCATTGAGCATGTTTTCTCGTCAATTTTAATAACATATTATTCGTGTTGAGTCTATGCCCATAACAATCAACACTTGTCTATGAAAATAACTTTCATTAAGAATCTATTCAACCCCAATATAGGTCTTCAACAAAGCTTAAATCCTTCGTTCAAAACTTTAAACAAATATAGATTCTCCTAAACTTTCTAGTTTCACTCTTAAGGTTACACACAGTCCCGCATCAATGGTCATAGTTGTTCATAGGTTAGAACTTATCATTTCATGACAATAGTTTTTTAGAATTGCATACAAAGCCATGTAATACCCTTTGTTTTTCCCATTTTCCATTATTTTCACCCTAAAAAACCTTTCGTATAGACACGTGACTTTGATGCTTCTTTTGAAATGGATCTTTGAGTGCTTTCAATGGAACATTAGGGTTACTGGAATTATGGATTCATATTCTGTAGCTAACTGTGAAATTTTGCAAAGCTAGACTTGCTTGGTCTGCAGACCAGTTTGTTTACTGATATAGGTTTTCACAGCCCATGATCCTTTGCTTTTTAAGTTAGAAAATGAAAAACCCAATAACATACAAGTGTTTGGATTAAATTTAAGTAAATTTGAAGTTTTGGTCAATACAGTACCACTTATTAGGGGTGTGCACCTCTTTTGGATCCACTAGCCCCTTGTGATTTTACCATATTACCATTACCAGACCCATCGTTATCAAATTCCTCTTAACTCATTCAGATATACCTGGTGTAACCGGATCATTCATACTAACCTTGAGTTGCCTCCAACCATCCATAATCAAATTCTTCACAATCACATTGATTCCTTTCCTATTAGCAAATTGTTGGCCCACAAAGAAGGGGTCTACAACCACATATTATCTCTTGTTTTGTTTCTTCCTTTATTTTCTATAATTATTTTTAAAGGTGGGTAGTTTTCTTATCAGTGAGGCTATCAAAATCGTCTAGATCAACATCTTCACTATGTGCTTCTAAAGACTATTCACTATGTCATTGTCTATATAAGTTTTGCATTCTTCCATATCAGAAATCATATTATCTTCGTCAACAAGAAAATATGAATCCTTTTTCATCTTTCAATGCATCACCATTAATAGATTCATTATCCTCGTTAACATTCTCTACAACTTGACTAGAATCCATAACACCTTGAGTAGGTTCACCTTCTGTTTTTATGATATTTCCATGCTTACGATCACCAACATAAGTTAGGAAATTAAACACATAAGAGTTATTTCCTAATATTCTCAAAGCAAAGTTTAAATCTTCATTACTTACCTTAAGATGGTAAAACATGATTTATTTTTTGGATAACCTAGCTTTTTTCGCATCAATCTCATGCATTGAAAATTTGTGTTTGTTAAGTAAGTCAACATAGTCAACCTGTTCGTTCACATACCTTCCGTTATAGAATTTCGTGAAGGTTCCCCGTGGTGAAGCTTCAATGAGATGTAGGGTTTCCATATACATAAAAATCAAACATATAAAATCAGTTGTTGATATATTTCTTAAGCCATTCCTTAGGTATGTAAGCCCACATTTTCGGAACACTTACAGTTGGACATTAATCGCACATAATATTTTCAACACATTATAAATCATTAAAACATTGCAACGACATAATTTAACAAAACCATTTCATGCATTAATAATTACTTTTGCCAAATAATAATCGTTGTTTAAAGTTACAAAATAACGTTTAGTTGCATTGCAACACAAAAATATAATTTCTACATAAAATGAATGCCGGTCTTTAATCGTCATTTAGCTTCACTCTCGTGCCACCCTCAGTAACAATTACCTGCCAACTAAAAATGCATAAAAGTCGGCGTTGTTGAGTGAAATCTAGTTTTATAATAAAAATACTTTACTTTCGTATAAAACCTTTCCTTTACTTTCATTCGTGATCATACATCATACGTACACATAGATAATATCCATTATTATCTTTTATCATCATTTGTTTTCATATGCATCGTATGCTTCGTTCATTCGTCATTATCTTTCACTTTCATCCGGACCAATGCCATGTGCTATACCTCGAACATTGTGCATGAAGCTGGTACTGGACTGAAGTCTATAAATGGACCCCTAACATTGTGCACGAAGCTGACTCTAGTACCTGGGGCAAGCGACAAGGGTCCCATTTGTTTGGTCAATCATAAGGATTAGACCCCTATGTGCATCTGTATGAGTTAGCTAAACTGCACACAGTTGAGTTAACAACCTCTCAATGAGGTGTGAACCTCCTTTTATTTTGCTTGCAAGACTTTCATTCATTCTTTGCATTCTACTTTTCATTATCATTAACTTCTGATTTCATTACATAATATTTTACGTATAATAACATAAACACACCACTTAAAGCCATGCATTAATACATAATAACGAACATAAAGAAAATAGGCCCAAAACATGCATAACACCAACAAACATCATCACCAAAAACATTTCCAGTCTTAGCCTAAAAATCCTTTTTCCTAAAATTTCAAAATATTTTCTAAGGCATTTAGGCGCATGGGCACTATTTAGGCGCATGGACATTATTTGGGCGCATGGGAACTATTTGGGCGCATGAACACTATGCGGGCGCATGAACACTATACGGGCGCATGGACCTTACTTAGGCGCATAGGAAGACTTAGGCGCACAAGAAGACTTAGGCGCATGGACACTGCTTGGGCGCATGAGCCATACTTAGGCGCATGGATGGTTAGGCGCATAAGCATTTAAGCGCATGGGAAAACTTAGGCGTATGAGGAAACTTTAGGTGCATGAGTACTATTCAGGTGCATGGGTAAGGACTTAGGCGCATGGGTAAAATTCTAAGCGCAGGAGCACTATATAGGGCACATGGGCAATATTTCAGTTTGACTTACACTATTTCAGACCCAAATTATCATCCTAACATGCTCTTACTCATTCTAACATTCTAAACACCTAAACTAGGTATAAAAGCATGAAGACATAGCCAAAACATATCCAAACACACATACACTCGCATAAACATAAGAACAAGCCTTCGATTCACTACCGAATGTTATAAAAAGTTAGTTACATATATTTTCAGCCCCAAACAAGTTTAAAAATAGTAAAATCAGGGATCTAGAACTCACCTGATGTAACCTCAAGGCAACACTCCACCATACCCGAGAGCACAACGAGTTCTAGCACCTAAACACCCCAAAACACAAAACCGAACACATACAAACACATAAGCACATACCCAAAGGCTGAAACCCAACCGAAAACAACCCAAAATATCAGAAAACTAACCTTCGAGCAACTTCTCTTTCTTCTTCTCTATAAAACCGAAAGAAACCCAACTTTCTCACTCTAAAAGTCGATGAAGATGATAGTACAATAGGTATGGGGCGGCCATACCACCTTTTGAACAAAATTATTATAAAGTTTTCCTTTTGCACAACTTAAAACCCCTTGACTTGGGTTATTTTGCTTTTTTTTCTTTTAAAATTTCCGGGTGTTACAAAGTAGCTCCTCCCTAACATAATCCGTTGTAGCTCCCTTCTAAACATCTATATCATTCCACCTACTATCTCTTATACATAATATGTAAATAAACGCTTATATGTTATGTATATGTTTATCTTAAGCATCTCATTGTCTAGAGTGTCAAAGAGCGTTCTCAAAGCTTCGCCTTAGGATCGCCTTTTATCATGTTTTTTGTATGTTGTTACTAGGATCTAACCCATATCTTCCGCCCTATCTTAAAAGGTGTTTGGCAACCTCTTAATAATTCTATTAAGACACAATTTTTGCATTTATCAGATGTAAAGTATGTTTGTTTTACTTAAAAGTCACATCTTATTGATTCATAAAATATAAATTTTAAAAATATACTTAATGATTTAGAGAGTAATTCTTATTCAATAAGATTTTTTTGATGATTTAACATAAGTTTACCAAACAAATCCTGAGTAATTATTTGGTGAAAGTTGAAACTAGAATAGTGAAAATGCTAACTTTCGATGAAACCAAGGTGTTAGGTTTGGCAGCAAAGGGTGTAACCGAAGCCTATACTTCCATTAATCCCCAATATACCCTCCATGTTATCTCTTTTCTACTTCACTCTGCCAAAAGCTCCTCTGCTTCCTAACCCCATTTCTTTCTTCATCTCTTTCTTTCAATCCATGGCTACATCCACCATTGTCACACCTTCTTCAATCTCTGGTAATTTTCTCTATAAATCTTGAAAATAGATCAAGAATTCTCATAAAGTTTTCTTTTTTTTTTCTTGAAAATATGTTTCTTGATCACGTTTCTGTACAAATGGTTGAATTTGCTTGTTGGGTGCCCTTCAATTCTTAGGATTTTGATTTTCTTGTTGTATTATTAAGATCAAGAATCAAATTCATCCATATAAGCGGATGATTTCAGTTTCATTATGTAATGGCATTTCGTAAGGTTCCTAGGTTTTATCGAAACTTTAATGGTATGCACATTCTTTTGTTTGTGTGATTGATTGAACAATTATGTAGAGAATAAAGTGTTACGAGTGAATAATGAGTTGTTGAACATGGGATGAAGTTGTAATTCTCTTGAGCTCAAAGATGGGAGTTTAACTAAGATCTTTCTGAATGATGTTTATAAATCTTGATTCTTACACAAATCCAATAGGCAGTTTTTAAGAGCATTGACTGATTGATTGTAGGAACTTTATGTTTGTGGTTTAGATTATAGAAACCATCTAATTGCAGTGTAATCATAGCTCTATATAAAGTTAAGGACATCAGCTAATGGTAGTATTGGTGGAGAAAGTGAGTTAGTAACTATTTAAGTTATATCATGTAGTTATGGACTTATAATCAGTGCTTTAAATAATTAACAGATGGATCCTGCAAGCTGATACGGATATCATTTAGCTTAATTGGTTTCTACCATCTGTAGCGTGTGTCATGTTGCTCTGATTATTAGTTTTTTTGTTTGAACTATGGTTCATTCTTTACATTGCACGTGGTTGAAGCCCCTATATAATTTTGCTTCTGAAACTTACGATTTTATTATAGTTATCAGTTCGAGCAATGGGCATGCTTTAAGTTTTTCTTTTTTGCTAGATTGATCTAGTTTTAGATTTTGGTGTAATGTTAATACCTTATCTTGATGCAGTTCAAACTAGTCTGAAGGGAAATGACAGTTGGTCTGGTAACTCCTGCTTGTATGGTAAAGCTACTTTGACTCGTCAAAAAAAGTCAAACCAGCAAAGAACTCTGAGAAAGTTGGCGACTTGTGCACAGTACAAGTAAGATACCTATCTAATTCCCAAAATCATATGCTTTTATGTTTTGTAACAGTTTGGGTACTTGTTTATCAAAAAATGACATTATTTGCTAATAACCTGATAAAGAACCATATAGAAACGACTAACAACCACAATCAGTCGATTTATCATGTTGACATTGTCATATACTTGGTTTATTTTGATTGGGACCCAATCATAACTTGAAGAACCCCCAGCTTTAAATCCTTTTACTAATCTTGTTCTTTAATCTCCAGAAATAAGTTAAATGGTCGATGACAAGCATCGTGGAAACATATTTTGATCGACTTGTCATTTGGCTCACTGCATTTAATATCATATCAACAAAGAAGCTGTTTTGTGATATGGTTATTAAAATTGCTATTGGTCAAATAGGCTAATATTTTATATTTTCATATTTGTTGTTATCGTCCTGTACATACCTTATTTGCTTTTGGTTTAAAGAGTAAGATACTAACGTATGCTTTCTTGGTGGGAAAACAAGTAAGGAAAATATAAATCCTCGATTGTTGCAGTTTGATGTGAATCTGTCAATCTGGTAACGAGTTGATGGGCTTAAAATCTATCTTAGTAATTTAGATTTCTTCACAATGTAACTAATTATGTGTCGCGTACATACATAATATTTTTCTTGGACTATTGAGGATAATATCAAAGAAGTGCCTGTTTTCATTGTTAAACTTTTGGTTTTATTATAAAAGGGTTTATATCGGCAACATCCAACACACATTCCTCATATTACCAGTTTAGTCTTTTCAAACTTTTTCACAGTGATTAAGTTCCTATAATTATTCAGTCTAATTCAAACATAGATAGGAAAAAGATATGTTCTTTTACTGCAGTGGCCGCTACGTATGCAAATTTTGCTTACATGTTCTTTCCCTAAAATGTTGGAACACACGGGTTAGAAATTTCCAAAAGGGATTTTAGCGTTGACAGTTGACACAGGGAGTCAGATTTTAGTTTTGGGATTCTGATTCTGTATTAGGTGTTAGTTTGTAATTCGTTTTTAATGTTCTATTTTGTGTGTTAGCCAATGTGCTTATCTGGACACCGAAAACTATTGTAACTTCCGTTATATAAAATTTGTAGTAATATTATAATAACTGAACAAAGTTTTAAGGACTTAATTTCCAAAACGAGGAAAGTAAGATGGGTTAAACCAATGAATACAATAAATTTAAATTCCATATCTAGCTTACGCATACGTTTGATGCCACATCAGCAAATATGAGCGCTTTGACTTTAAAATATTCAATGATTGGCTTAGACAAGAGCAATCTTATGGATAGAAATCACTAATATAGTAATATACAAGCTTGTGGGACTTTAATGCTAAAAATGGGAAATCTAAGTTGGGTGTTTACCAATATAAACCATTACAAAATTCACGAACCTTATATTCTTTTTGTCAGTTGATTAATTTTCTAATCACTCTTTTGACAAACTATCTTCCATATATTTTTTGTAATACTTTTATGTATGTTTTTTATATGTTGTAATCAGTGATCGTAGTGGTGGAGGCGGTGGTGACTTTGTTGCTGGTTTTCTTTTGGGGGGTGCATTATGTGGACCATGGCTTACATCTTTGCTCCACAGGTGAAACAACCAGTTCATGCATTAATATCTATTCAATCAAACTATTACTTTGTCACATTAACTTTGTACTCTTTTTATTATTGTTTGAATCAAGATATAGATGTGACACTTGTGTTAATTTTGTCAGTAAACTTTTTCTCAATTTAGATAAGAAGATCTCTGTTGAATGAAGATGAATATGGATTTAGGAGAGCGAAACGACCAATATACTATGATGAAGGTTTAGAGGTGTGCCTTTGTAATTTGTATTTAGATTTGCACCATTATGCATGTTTCTCTAACTGCTAAATCATGGGTCAATTTGGTTTAGAGGTGTCAATTTTGATTCATTTACTTGTTTATGGTCGATTTGGGTTGTTTTTTCCTCAAGGCGGAGCATGTGAAATGGGTCGAAGGAGTTGAAAGTCACCCGATCTCTATTCTTATTGCATGCTACCTCCTAGATCATTTTATTGAAAGATTTAGGTTACTAATGTAATAATATTTTATTTAGTTTTGTATATACAAAAATGATTTTCTCCAATAGGGGTCCTTTTTTATCCATTACCCACCCGCCCATTTTGTCACCTCTACTGGATCTCATTATTTTCATTTTATATTTCAAAAATACAGAAAACCAGGCAGACGTTGAACGCTAAAATAAGCCAGCTGAATACTGCAGTTGACAATGTGTCTTCACGGTTGCGGGGCAAGAATAGCACGCCACGCGTGCCAGTTGAGACTGACCCTGAAGAAGCCACCATGTGAAAAGATTAGGTATAATTTCAATTTCTATCTGGGGGAAAAGAAAAACAGGTGATAAAAGATGTTATTGTTAGAATTATGGTTTACTTTCATCCTTTGTTACATGAATGAGTTGTGTATACTTTTGATGATCATATCTGATTTTCCATGACTGATCTGTGGTTCCTATAGATTCTCTTGAATTAAACTCCTTTTTCTAATTATACCAGCAAATGCTTGCTTGAGTTGAATTGGTGTTAATCATGCTGCAATTATTATGCTCTGCTGTAAAAGATTTGCAGGTGTTTTTTTAAGATCATGCATATATAGTTATTAATGTTCCTAATTATGCCATATGAAAAAGCTTTTTAACATAGTTTTAGTATATTAAAGTTTTTAAAAAATTTAAATCATAGGTACCTGTGAATTTTTTTTTTAGAAAATTGTTGCCCTTTAAACTGGTTTAATTTAGTGATGTGACATTCCATGTGTGTAAAAAATTTAACCTGGATAATATGCTCGAATCTCGATTATGAATCAACTTTTACTAAAGTGGCCAAAAATTGATTTGCATTGGCATTATAAACAAGTTTATGAATTTTAATATTCCAAATCTTTTATGGGAAAATTTTAAATACAAAGTTTTCTAATACTTAAAAGTGTAAGAATAATTAAAATGTTGACATATGTTATTTTGATCAAAATTAGTTTGAGGGTAAAATGCGTAATTTTCCTCTTCTCAAGTTTCACATTTTTTTAAACATTCATAACTATTACATACGATATTATTTTTTTTTAAAATCACATTATAGAAACGATCATTTTATATCTTTAAAACAAGTATAGTATTGATATAAAAAAAACAAAGTTTTTTTAACTCATTGTTTAATTTCATCATATTATTGTGTAATTTTTTGAACTGACGAGCATTACATAATTGTCTGATGAGAAATACACAATGAATTTAAAACATAAAATTTCTCATTATTATGTTATTTGAAAATCATTATTTTAAAAAACACAATGCATAACATAATAGTTAGCATTAGACACGATGGGTAACACAATGACCAACACTGGACTTCATAATTAGCAATAGAGAAAATGAGTTGTTTGACGAGAATTACACAATGACCAGATCATAATTATACATAAACTAGAAAAATACATTAAAAATTACATTTTCAAAATTATGTTATTTGAAAATCACCATTAAAAAAACACAATGGTTAACATTAGACACCATGAGTAACATAATGACTAGCATTAGACTCGAAGATTAGCAATAGACACAATAAGCTGCTTGATGCAGATTACATAATGAACTGATCAAAATTACACAATGAACTGGAAAAATATAAAAAAATACATTTTTAACATTATGTTATTTGAAAATTATTATTTTTTAAAAAACACAATACATAACAAAATAATCAACATTAGTCATAATGATCTGAAAAATATTATACAATAAATTGATATTACACAATAAACTGACTAAATTTACACAATGAGCCCGGAATTCCTACTTTTAACTCTAAAGTTTTGTTCACTGCAGTATTTAAATTATCAACCTTTTAAAAACAAACATATTTATCAAACAACTTGGTACCGCTAGACTAAATGTATTTAATGAGTAACTAATACACGTCTCATGCCCGAAAAAATAATAAAATAATCTCATACCCACTTACCCGATCTCATATCCACTTACCTGATCTCATACCCACTTACCCGATCTCATACCCACTTACCCGATCTCATACCCCTTACCCGATCTCATGCCCACTTACCGATCTCATACCCACTTACCCGATCTCATACCCACTTACCCGATCTCATACCCCTTACCCGATCTCATGCCCACTTACCGATCTCATACCCATCCTAAATGTCTCGAGTTTCAAATATTACCGTAAGAATCAGGTTTGATTTCCATATCTGATAATGCACGTTCATTACCAAACAAAAGAAAGAATACGGTGGCAGTGTGGCACTCTAACCAAGTAAAACTAGACAAACACCTTTTTGGTGGTGGTGTGGGGACAATATCAATCTATCAAGTATCAACAACCTTTTATTTTCATCTTTTACTCAATCTTTTTGCATGCAATTACTATTAACCTAAAACTTACAATCAATCAAAAGGGTTTGGTGCACCCACTAACCACTACCATTATCTACATGGACCAACATCCACACCCAAGTCAAGCCCCATATACCCTATTGGGACCAAATTGAAAACATAGTCTCATCTTATTAGAATAAGTTGTTATCATTCAAAATACTTATTTCACTCACAAATTATAAGATAATCGGTTTGGATAATCACTTCATGACATCCTTAAAACCGCTTATTGTTGGTTTAAGATGTAACAATCGGATAAACGGCTTTAGCAAGTAATCACAAACACCATGATATCACACAAGCAAATGTAATAGATTAAATGGTAGATTATGATAAATTGTTTAAAAAAAGGTAAAAGGAAAAGTTAAAAAGAGTGTATATTTTGAGAGAAGAGGATAAAAATTATAGGGGACCATCCCTCCTTTGTTCTTGTGTTGTACCACTAGACTAGCAGTATAGCAGTAATATTTATTGAAGTCAGATAATTATTATTTATTAACATTGATGGGTCTCTATTCATTCATGTGAAGTTGATAAAAAAACAAATGCAGGTATTAATGATATTTGGAAACAAGACAAAGTCAGATTGGATATACCTTAGCAAAGTTAGGTGATTTGTTTATCCTTCATTTTTTTTTCGTAAATCATAAAGATTGCTTGAGGATGATGCATCATATGCTATTTTAATTGTATATGTATTGTGTAGAAATATAATTTGATGGTGTATAAATCACTTTTCTTCACTAATAATAGATTAAAAAGACAATTTGTAGTGAAAAATATATATTTGGAATATTTTTCGAAGGATATTATAAGCTATTTTAAAGGGTTATTAAAATTCCTATCTTAGATAGAGTATGATTGACGAGACTCGTGCTTTAAAATCGAATTTTAAACCCGCTTGAATGTGAAATTTGAGTGTGCAATAAATCATAGGTATGTGGCTGTTTGGACTATATGATTCAAAGTTATTACTTTTCTTGTTTTCTCTTTTTACATATCATGCATCATTACTATGTATAGAGAACATAAAAAAATATTATGGTGGGTTATAGTAAATAAATAATAATTTAAAAGGCCTAATAATGATTGTGTGTTTGGTATATATCATTCTATTGTTGTAAAAAGGTGGATATTTTGGTTATTATATCAAATATATCAGTTTATTGTGTCTTATACATTTATTGTGTCATATATTTTACATCATTTGTTATGTGTATTAATTATTTTGTTTTACGTTTTAGATTATTTGGTGTTATTCTTATTATAGTTTTTACATATTATAAACTGTTATCTATCATTATGTTTTACAATTAAAATATATAATAATATACTTTCACTAATATATTTTTTAAAACTCATAGTGTAAAGACAACACAATATGTTATTTTTATCATTATTTTTTAATAGATTATATAAGCTTATTGTTATTAATCATTGTGATTTACAATTAAAGTACACAATAATACTATTTCACCAATGTATCTTTCAAAACTTATAGCAGATAACACAATCACAATCAAAAGACACAATGAGACATTATGGTATTTTGTCATTGTTTTTAATGTATTTGATTAATTAATAGATAGTTTATCATTGTTTTTTTGTATTAGAGATATACAACAAAGTTATTTTATTATTATATTTTTTAAAATTCATTATTTTAGAAAAACACAATAGAATTTAAAAAACATAATAACTAAACAAAAAGATACAATGAACTGCACTAAATATACAATAACAAGATATGAGCTTAAAATATAATTTTGTTTTATCTTTTTATGTAACAATATTATACTCGTTTTAAGATTAAAAAAACTCATTTTTATGGTATAATTTTTATAAAAAAAAACAATGTCATACATAAAAGTTATGAACGTTTAAAAAATAGCAAAATTGTAAAAAATCAACAAAAGTAGTTATTACTAAAACATCACTCTAACAAACTTTTTTCTCCAATTTTATCTTAATCATTAATTAAAGAGATGAATAGTTGTGATTACTTTTTACACTTTTTAGTTTTAAAGGGTTTTGTATCTAAACATTTCCTAAATCATATTTATTCTATACAGTTATATGTTAGTAAATATGTCATAATAAGCTACTTATCTATGACCATGACAAAAACGAGCTCCGATTAATATTTTGTATCATAACATCCATCAATGTAACTTATAGCCACGCCATACGTTATCTATCATTGCAGGATCGTTTAAGGGCTTGAACACAATTACAACACAACAACACAAAGAGGAGATTATCTAAACTCTAATCAAAAAGTAAACTGGGTTAACCAAAAGTGATACAAAGAACACAAGTAAAGCAAGAGACAGAACAGGAGAATATGGTTTTCAAGGATGCAGTATATTGCTTTCTCAAGTTCTTTTACAAGTGTTACAAAGTATGTTAAAGATACAAGAAACTTGAAATACTTATACTACAACCTATAGCCGGCTATACTATGAAAGCCAGCTGAATACAATTGACTAGACACTAACAAAATCAATTGTAGAATCAAAAGGCATATCTGCCTTTTGACCTTGTGACTATGACATGCCATAGCTCACATCCTTATACATTACAGAAAGGATAAAGTACATAAAGTGGAAAGTTTCAGACTCAAGATCTCAATGTACAGTTACCAAAAGCATGAACCTTTTCACCAACTCTTGTAAGTTGGTGACTTATCAGAGATGCAGCGGAAAAGGTGCTTTATGGAATAGTACATCAGATAAAACATGTGTACTAAAAGTCTTCGGAAGAAATCTGTCTTCATAGGGTGAAGCTTCGGAAGACTTTGTCTCTTGAAGCTTCGGAAGACTTCATGTATGGCTTCGGAAGATATTGGTCTTGGCTTCGGAAGATTTTACACTTAGAATGTTTTCTAATGTATTGTGTAAAACTTCCGAAGCATTCTTCACTTCAGTACTTAGTGCATGTTGCTGAGACACTTTGGATGTTTTGGGTTGCATCAGACTTAAGGAAACCTTACAATCATAATATATTCACGTATCTTCACTAAACGTCTCCTTTTTTAACGGCCAACGAAAAATTTTAAGCCCGGTCACCGGGTAAGCCCATTGGCAAAAGGCCACCAACGCCCGCGAACACAAACATCGCTGGTGACCCGACTTGCCCACCATTCTAAGGGAAACCCACCACCCAAAGGTCATTGTGATAAAACCCTTGGCCCACTTAGAGCATATTTCACCAAGTGAGACTCCAACTTATGACATTTACTTTGAAAAGTTATATGGTGTCTCTTCCTAAATCAGTTGATCTAGGTAATGATCTAATACAATTAAAGTTTTATGCAAACTTATATGACATGCAAACCATTTTCTTCATGTATCATATATGTCTTTTAAGGACATATCAATAACATACTTGAACTTGTTATTTCATGTGTTAGATTTTTCTTTGTTTTAAACTGTTAGACTTTTTTATGTTTTAAACTTGTAGAGTTAATTACATAAATAGTTAGTGGCGGAGCTCAAACAATTATAAGGGGAGAGGCAAAAGTCACGTCTTAAGAGACTAATTTAACACTCTAATAAACTTATGGGATCATTTGTGTAGTTAACTATAAAACAAAAAACACCTAAATCATCCCCACTCATCGGGCATCTCTATCACATCACTGGAAAATCACCGCTCATCCCTGCTAGCACCCATTGCATATCATAACTTTCAATCAAAAAGTTGTACAAAATGTCACTATCTCACACATAACAAACACCAAATTTCATTCAATCTAAGCCCCCAAACAACCATTCACAAATCCATCTTCAAATCATAGACTTATACTCAAAAGTTGAAAAACATAGCAAAGCAAGGGTGTAAAGGAATCGTACTATGATAATCAACAACTTGAATAAATAGAAGGTTCTGAAATTGCTTTTTGATTGAACTATTGATGGTTCAATTTAAATATTCAATTGAATAAAAGTCGGTTTAAAAGAATGAAGTATGATCTATGTGACTTTTTTGAACCAAATGACTAAACTTGCACTCAAATTCAAATTTTACAAGGATTGGGGTAAATGCCTTCAACAATTATCATTTTCGAATTTGACTATTTTTGTGCTAGAGTTTCACATTTGAAATTTTAGGAAATCAAAATTTTATGTATTTTTTTCTGTGGACACTAACGCTCCCTTGGAACCCCCATTGTTTAAAGGCTTTGCATATAAAAATATTTTCAATATTAAGATCATGATAAATTCTAACAAGTATGCACCACGCACATCCTAACTTGTTTGATAAATATAATGAATATGTTGGTCATTATTCAATACAATTACACTAAAATATCCAATAATGTACAACCTATATTTTTTTCAATCTGAAATCTGAATGAGTTGATTTGTGACGGCGGCCTAGTCTTTTTATACCTTAAAATAAAAGAATTATTTTTCATAAAATTCATGGTGGAGTGCTATTTGAAGAGACTATGATAGTGATGTAGGTGGTCTACAACTTTTTTAAGCTTGTATTTCTAGTACAATCTTTGGTGCCATTGTGTCATCACTTTCATTGTGTAATTCAGCCGCGGGTAACGATATTACCGCACCCCGGTAACGCCACATAACCCATTTCCATCGTGCTACACTTAAATTCTAATTTGATTGTGGTGTGGATCACATAAGCGTATCTACATATTGAGGAGGGAGGGTAGCCGCACACGCTAAACGCAAAATTTTTAGTGTTATGTATAAGGGAAAATCATGACCAACCTTTAGAAATGTGTAATCGCCCCCTTAAACTTTTGAAACAGAAGAGAAAACAATAATGTTATAAAACATATTGTCGGGGGTGAAACTACAAAAAAGTTACAATTAAATGAATCATATTTTCTTGCTAACCGGGGTCTATAACATAATATATTTTTAGTACTTATACTTTTAAATAATCAAGTAGTTAGTACGAAGAAAAAAATTATATTGAGATAAATGTTTTTGACTATTAAGCAAACTAAATTTATATTGGCCGACATTATTCTCAAACATGTTAAACATCATTGACATTAAAAAGTTTGGGAGCCAATTTAGCGATACGTATAATTGTTTCAAAAATATTACACATGATCACTTTTATGAGTATAATTACTTTAAACATCATATATAACTAATTTTATTAGTATAATTGCTTTAATATAGTTCTTGATATATATATTAAAATACAGATTTTAGGGAACATTTTTATAATGTTTTTCGGTAATGAATCGGATCCGACCCAATATGATCCGAACCGGACAAAAAATTTATTATATTATGATAGCTAAATAACCTTTTTAAAAATCTCTGCCTCAAGGATTTTTTTTTTCTTGATTCATCGGTGGTGAATCAATAGTGGCATGTAGTTCAAAGACATTTTCATGCCTACATGGCCATCACCATGAGGTATAACCATATGAGTAAGTAAGTAGCAAAGATAGCTAAGAAGGCCAAGATCTACAAAATGTAATCTTTAAAATAATCTTGAAAATATTTATAAAAATATAAATAAAAAAGGCAGCCGGGATATGGAAAGGGGATCATATGTCTGCCAAAAGATAAAGAAATATGAAGACAAGACAGGCAGGCAGCACGCGAGCGACTGGGCAAGGATGTTTGATTCATGGTACTACCATCACTGCACAACGTACAACTCCACCAAGAAAAGAGCATTGCACCGACCCTAATGAAATAATTAAGCTTCCTCATAATATTCTTTTTACTTCCACCGGCAATCTCTCTCCTTGCTCACCCTGTTTGGGACACTTAATTTCAAGATTTCCACAACTTAACAACACCATCATATCTGCTCACCATTTCCATCATGTCTGCCAAATCCAAGTATATTTCATCTGTTTGATCTCAATTTGTTATCATTAATGTTGCTGATTAATGTTGTTATTGTTGATTATTAGCTCAATTTGTACTAGATTACTTGTTATCATCTTGGATTTAGTTCTTGATCCCCCTTTCCCTTTGATTATGTCTGTAATCTGAACTTTACTCTTCAGATCTTCTCATTTTATAAATTTCTTCCACTTTGATCAGTAATGTTTCAAGAAAGTTAATCCCCACCAAAACCCTGTTTGTTAATTGCATTTTCTTGTAATAAAGTTATTAACTTTCCACTTAATGTGTAACAATTTCAAAGATCCCAATTGTGGGGGTTTTCAATGTGACAATTACCTGTTTGATTATGCATTTGGGTGTAATTAGCTCAAGGTTTTATCTTTTGTTATCTGTGAATGTGACTAATGATGTTGAAATTGGATAGATCTTCTTCCTCTGAGACGCCTCCGGCGACTAAAGTTCCGATAAGCAAAACATCACCGGCGACACCCAGAGTCAGTAAACTTGGCAGGGGAGTTACTAAATCTGAGACGGATTCCGCGTCTCCCCTACAAAGCACAAGAGCTTCTGCAGAACGATCACCTCGACCTGCTGTCTCAAAGCCTACGGTAGATCGCAGGTCCCCAAAGATCAGCAGCCTTGGTGAAGTAAGTGGGCAGTATTAGCATACATTTTGGCATTCTTATAATTGGCTTAAATTGAATCAAGATTGAACCTATTTCCCACAATCTTGATTAAATTGATGTGTTCCCCCTTATCTTAATCTGATCTGTTTAGATTAGCAATTATCCCCCTCACTTTCCATGTATAGTCTGATCATGATCAAAACATAATTGTATGGCTATAATTGAATGTATTCATGATGTAGATAGTATTGGACAGTCTAGATTAAAGCTCTTGAAAGTAGGATGTCTTAAATGAGTGCCTAGACGCTTTAGAATATAGTATACGTTTCCTAGTGAAAGTTGAACTTTTTCTTACCAAATATGGTAGTATGTAACTTGAGTAGCAGGAACTAAGTTACAATTGTCTGATTTGTCAATATTATGCTGACATAGCCATCTGGATCGACCAAATATGTCCATTTATATGTATAACACGAATGATCTAATCAGTGGTGGATCCAGGATTTTCGACTTATTTCTGCATTATGGTAAAAAAAATTATAAATTTCTCTAAGTGGTTGCATTAAGTATTTGTTTCTTAACTTTATAATATAAAAAAAAATAATTCAGGGTGAGTAGTTTCATTTCATGACTAATATACTTCTATTTTTGGTTTTCAGAGGCCTGCACCAAGTCCGAGGGGTGTGCAAAAGGGGTCAGAATTGCAAGCTCAGTTAACTGCTCTTCAAGATGATCTTAAGAAAGCACAAGAAAAGTTAATTTTGGTAGAGAAAGAGAAAGCAAAAGCCGTTAATGACCTAAAAGAAGCACAAAAGTTATCAGAAGAAACTAATGAAAAGCTTCGAGAGGCACTCGTTGCTCAAAAGAATGCAGAAGAAAATATTGAAATAGAAAAATTTCGTGCTGTTGAAATGGAGCAAGCAGGAATCGAATCTGCTCACAAAAGGACGAACAATGGGAAAAAGAACTGGAGTCTGTTAAAAACCAGCATGCTGCTGACGTAGCAGCTCTCGTTGCTGCCACTCAAGAGCTTGAAAAAGTCAAGCAAGAGTTGACCATGACTTGTGATGCTAAAGATCAAGCTCTTACCCATGCAGATGAAGCAACTAAGATTGCTGAAATTCAGATGGAGAAAGTGGAATCATTAAACAACGAGATCACACGATTGAAGGGATTATTAAATTCCAAATTTGAATCAGAAGCCGATCAAACGAACAAGATGATTTCTGAATTGAATTTGGAGATTGAAACTCTGAAATCAGAAGTAGATCAGGGTGAAAAGTTGGTGTTGGATCTGAAAGCAGAGATAGAGACATTGAAATCGGAGGGTGAAGAAGCCGATAAATTGGTGTCTGACTTGAAATCAGAGGTTGAGTATCTGAAATCAGAGGAAAAAGAGCTGAAATCAGAAATTGAAACTCTGAATCAAGAAGTCAGAAAATCTAAAGTGTACAAGGAGAAATTAGTCCACATAGAAGCTTCATTTGAGGAACTAAACATTGAATTAGAAGCCGCTAAAACGTCTGAATCATATGCAAGAAGCTTAATGGAAGAATGGAAGAAAAAAGTCGAAGAATTAGATCTTCAAGCAGAAGAAGCTAAAAGATTAGAAAGATCTGCATCTGCATCACTTGAGTCAATGGTCAAAGATTTGGAAAATAGCAA
Organism: Flaveria trinervia; assembly: GCA_025506515.1. Classification (NCBI taxonomy): domain Eukaryota; kingdom Viridiplantae; phylum Streptophyta; class Magnoliopsida; order Asterales; family Asteraceae; genus Flaveria; species Flaveria trinervia. The sequence goes on from JACCIX010001205.1 coordinate 56,633, forward strand.
TGGTTTGTTGAGAAATGCAGAAACCGAGATTTTCTCTTTAAAAGAAAAGATTGGTTTATTAGAAATGTCAAATGTGAGACAAAAAGGCGATTTGGAAGAATCTGAACGTACCCTTCAGAAAATGAAATTAGAAGCTTCTGAAATGGCGAAAACAGCTGAAATCTTGAAAAATGAACTTGAAACTGTGAAGGAAGAGAAAACACAAGCTTTGAACAATGAGAAATTAGCAGCTAGCAGTGTTCAAAATCTTCTAGAAGAAAAGAATAAGCTCATAAGTGAATTGGAAGCATCTAGAGATGAAGAGGAAAAAAGCAAAAAAGCGTTGGAAAGTTTAGCATCGGCTTTACATGAGGTTTCATCAGAAGCAAGAGAAGCTAAAGAACAATTATTATCTAATCAATCTGAAAATGAAAATTATGAAGCACAAATTGAAGATTTGAAACATGCATTGCAAGCAACAAATGAGAAGTACCAAAACATGCTTGACGATGCAAAAAATGAAATCGACATGCTTATGAGCACGATTGAACAAGCTAAAGATAGCCATAAAAGTACAGAATCAGAATGGAAAGAAAAGGAGATCGAATTATTGGATAGCGTGAAGAATTTTAAAGAAGAAAAAGATTCTTTGCAGAAGGAGATAATCAAGTTGACTAATTTGCTTAAAGAAACCGAAGAAGGAGCTCATGCTTCTAATGAAGAACGAGATCAAATCAAGGATCTTTTGAAGAAATCAGAATCTGAAGTTAATTATCTTACAGAGGTTCTTGGTGATGCAAAAGCAGAAAGTGTGAACTTGAAAGAAAGTTTAATGGATAAAGAAAACGAATTGCAAAGTCTTGATCAAGAAGTCATAGATCTTAGAGCGCGGGAAGTTGAATCTTTGAAAAAGATTGAGGAGCTGACTAAATTGCTTGAGGAGAAAGATGCTAAAGTGACAGTTAATGAAAAGGATGATGTCACAGACAGTGAAAAAGATTATGATATGCTTCCAAAAGTGGTGGAATTCTCTGAACAAAACGGAGATGCTAAAATCGAACAACCCGCAAAAGAAGCACCATTGATTGAAAATAAAAATCAAGAATTTGAATTTAAAACGGATTCGGTGGTGAAAGACGTGAATGGAGAACATAAAGATTCTGAAGAAGTTGAATTTAAGATGTGGGAAAGTTGCAAAATTGAAGAAAAAGATCTATCATCCGAAAAAGATGCAACGGCTCACGATGAATCTTTTGATGATGACATGGATTCAAAAACAGAAGGAGCCGAAGGGTATGACCAGATAAACGGCGCGGAAAATGTTGAAAATGGTGCCAGCTCGCCATCAAAGCAGGACCCACAAGTGAAGAAGAAGAAACCATTGCTGAAAAAGTTTGGAAACTTGTTGAAGAAAAAGAGCCCAAGCACCAACCAGAAGTCGTAAAAGAGGTAAATCAATGTTATACATGTTTATGTTATTGTTCTTTTTGTCTTTTGATGTGATTTTTTATTTGTTTTTGATCTAAAACAGTTGGTAATTACGCGTCATCTTTGGAGATATGTTTGTTATTGTGTATGATATTCAGCTATTCTCAATTTCTCATGTTCTTTTATGTGATTTCCCCATGTATGTTATATAGAAAGTTATTTGGAAATGAATAACAGGTTCTTGTGGTTTCAGGTTGACTTTTCAGTAAAAGTCAAAACGTTTTGTCATTTGTTTAAACTACTAAAATTCTTGTTTTAGCACAATCAGGAGATATAACTTGATTTCTTGTTTGTTTGAAGTATAAAGGAAATGTTCTGTCTAAACTACTATAATTAGAATATGGATACAGCAGCTTCATGTGGTTTCAGGTTGACTTTCATTTAAAGTCAAACTTCTTTTCTGCAAACTACTATCATAAAAGTTTTAAGCAAAATCATCGCATGACACTTGATGGGTTGGCTTAATTTATGTATATTTAAGTGTTGTAATCATCCAAACAACATATCATATTTGTTTTCATAGCCTATTCTTGTCTCGCGTAAATTAAAACGCGGTTTCCTTTCTTTGAGATTTATGGTTAATCTAATATGAGTGTTCTAAACATGTTTATAATATGTCCAAAAGCATGTTTGAAAGCTTCTATAAAAAAAGAACACTTGATCATATGTCAACTACATCTTGTCTCTATTATATTTAATTTGAAATGATCTGTTTACAGTTAATTTCTGCAAATACTGATGTCAGTGATCTTGAGCCCCATGTGTTTGCTAGTGGTATATGATGCTGAAAATCTTTAAACAGTTGAAGGAAAAATGCACATGCACATGACATGTACTTTTACTTTAACAATTGTCCACCATGCTCAATAATATTAAATGCCAGCATGACAATGTCAGATATTATTTGGAACATGTACTACAGCACATGTCAGTTGGGTTTCAAAACAGGAAAGCAATCTGCATTGTTTTCACTTTAATTTGTGGAAGTTCCAATGGAAATTTTGAGATATTTATAATTGCTAAAATATAGGATTTCTTTCCTTTTTTTTCAAATAAAAAATATTAAATTTCAACTGTGCTAAAGTTTAGCATGATTTTAAAAACCAAACCAGTTAAACTCTTTAACTGGGAATCGGTCTCTTTGCCGGTTTAGTATCCATCGGTTGGCAAGTTTGGATTTGAGATTATGTTGACCGGTTTAGTATCCATCGGTTGGCAAGTTTGGATTTGAGATTATGTTTCAGATACTGGTCGCTTCAAGTTGAAGATTCATGTTCAATATTTGAGGTACAAGTCGGTTCATGTTTAGTATTTAAGCCTAAAATCCACAATCTTTAGCTATGAAAAATATGTTTCTTGAGTAATTAAATGGATTTTCATTAACATAACTTGGTATATTGAACATGTAACAGTAAGAGGTCATTGATAGTTACCTCCAATGTCTCATAATTCAGGTTATTAATAGTTACCTCTAATGTCTCATATAATTTTAAAACAACATATGCCATTAATTTGACAGAAATTATACTTTTTGAAATCAGAAATTGTGTGTCGAAATGATATTGGGTGGTAACCTAGGAAGCACGGGGACAGCAAAAAGGCGGCTTCCGAAATGGATTGGGGACGGAAACGGTACGGGGACGCTAGGAAATGTTTCTGTAAATTTGGGGACGGCTTTCTCGACGTTTCCGTAAATTAGGGACGTTTCCTTGAACCCTTCTGTTTTCCTTTTATTGTTATTAGGGTTTAACCCTTCACATGCTCACGTACGTATTATATAACTCATCACATTCTTAAAACCCTTCAAGTTTATCATCGATTATAAAACAATTGGTATATATTTTTGGAACTAGAAAATTATTTTCTTGTGAATTAATGATTTGCCTATCATGGTTCTTTATATATTTTATTTTTATTATATTTTTTTGTTGCCATACCTATGCCGTCACCGTATCTAGAATTTTTGAGTTTTGCCGTTTCCCATCCCCCTATTGTCCCTGTACCCCGCTCCCGTACCCGTTCCCGTGCTACTTAGGTGGTAACAACCCTCAATTTTCAAATACCTGGAACGATAACTTTTAATATATCATGAGAACTAGATAAAATCATGTAATAAAACATGAAAATTTGGACAAAATTGTAAGTGAAAAATAATATGATCAAATATCAATACAAAATGATGAGTATTAATTATAATTAATATAGAAGTAGATAAAACAGTAAAAAAAGAGGATTATATATTAGCTGTGTAAAAATGCTAGCTAAGTTCAAGCTTGATTATAATTTTTGTGCATTATATCATGTGTTATGTGTATATAATATTATATTTATATATCTAATGGGTTTGATAGACATCTTCTGGGCTTAGCCAGGCCCACACTTGTATACACATTACTGATCCACAACTATAGCTTGTATGTATATTTATACACATTTACTGATCCACAACTATAGCTTGTATGTATATTTACTTATGTCATCTCACATTTCTTGAAGCTTGACTTATCAACCAGAAATATTACAAAAGCTGATACATAATGTTCATCATGCCACTAACCTATAGCATGTGAAAACTAATTGTTTTGCTTCAAGAAAAACCTAAGATGGAAAAGAAGCTTAGGAGTATAACAAGTTCTCATCCCGCTTTAAAAAGACTTATTGTTTCACTCTAGGCTCCTTGATTGTATTGCTTCTTTGGCTTTTGTTGCTTCTTTTCTCATCCTGTTTTTGTGCTCTTGAAGATACTAACTTTATTCTCTCATCATATATGTCACTAAATGTAAAAATTCTTTGCAGAAATTTAAGCGCATGATCTTGATAATTATGATTATAAATATGATGACGACGACGATGATGATCTTCTGATCTTGTATACTTTAGCTAACATTTGGTTTCTTCAATTAAAAATATAAGCATTCCATTACAAAAAAAAACATATTCCCCCTCTATTTCATAAATATGGCGCCAATTTCAGAAAATGGTAACCAACTTTGGTCCAACTTCTATTGTAAGTAATCAATACTTATATGATAGAATAACTATCTAAACTTTAGAAAAACTGAGACAGTGTTTGTTTTTTTCCAAAAAACTCTTCCACATCTCTTCATCTGCGTGCACGTAAACGCGGGAAGAGATTTTAAGAGCGCAGTCTGTTTGATTTTTGGAAGACGTTTTATTAAAAAACATCTACCCGACGTCTGCATGGAGAAAATGTGGACCTACCACTTCTAATCTCTTCTCACTTCTTTTCCCCTAAATCCTTTACCTGGAATCCATTCATTCACTTCTCAAGAACTCCTCCCCATCTTCCCTTTCACAACCGCCCCACTTCCCCCCGAACCGTCGTCGCGCTGGCGACACGCAATGTAGCCCCTCCCCTCCGCTGCACTGCCCTCCCCTCCGCCGCGACCATTTATGTGTGTGAAAGTTTACTTAATTACCCTTTTAATCAGAAGAACTAAAAAACTATTAGAAATTATGTGATTGGTTGATCTTGGTTTTCTTGGTTTTCTTTTATATATAGACACACACACATGCATTAGCTTTTGATTATTTAGATCAATGGTTATTAGTTGGTGGAGGTTATCTTCGTAAAGAAAATAATCCAAAAATTAAAAAAACAAATAAAAAGGGCAATTTGGGGAGATTACTTTTGAGAAATTTAAACTTCTCCCGGTTTCAGTGGATTGAAGATTCAGTAACTATTGAACTTGTACAAAGGCGATGAACAAGATAAGGCAAGATTTGACATTGAATGTGCATAAATTCATGCTTGAGAAGTGTTTATTTTATGAAATGTGTAATTGAAAATTATCAAAAAGGATGGCATTGTGGATTGTGTAGAAATTGTAGTATAAACCATTTTTTGTCGATCGTATTAGATTAAAAATCACACAATGCATTAATAACCAGACCAATGTGTATGGGAAAACAATTTGATTGTGGAAAACCAGACCAATGTGTTTGATTAAACCATTTGATTGTGGGAAGTTGTCTGATATATATTCTGAGTGTGTATGATGTATGTGAATGGAACAAAATTCCAAAGGGTTACTTAGGTTTAGTGGGATGTGTTTTATTAGGTCATATCAGCTTGTAGAATAGTTGAAGGTGCATATGTGTATCAAATAATTTGAAAGGTTGATTGATATATAATTAACATTCTTGACAATAGAACTAGTTTATTAACTATCTAAATGCATAATTAAGTTGTAAAATTGATGAGTAATTAAAAAGTTCCCCTCAAATTTTATTCTATGAAAGGAAAGGTTTGAGTTACATGTATGTATTTTTGACACAAGCATACGAATAACATAAATTGATTAGGGCTATTGTCATGTGTAAATTGGATTGTAGTTAATGAGTACATTTATTAGTATTATAATATATTTGATAATGTGAATGTGATTATGTAGGAAGTGAACCGGTAAAGATTGCAAATCATTTCAATATGTCATGAAGTAAGTTGGATATAAAAAAGTGTATTCTAGTTTAGATATTATATTTACATAAATGTTTAACTTGGTATGCATGTAGAATGAAAAGTGAAAGAATCGCTAAACGAATAAGTTTTAGTAAGTTTACCAACACTTCTGATGAACTATTGAAATAGAGGATACTAAAAAACTATTGGCTAAAATAGAAGGTAAGACATTTGTTTTTTTGGATTGTCATGATTAACGTATATGCACTAGAAGGAATCATGATATGGTTTTGGTAGTTGTTGAAAAAAATAACAAGTATATATATGTACTATGACTGTTATATGTATGACAAAGTGCTAAGCTGCAAAGTAATTTTTTGGATTCTCCCTTTGATGTTAATTTTTTTATATTTTTTTATGTAAATACTTTTTAATATGGATGTTTATATTGGAAATTATTAGTTAGTATTTAATTCTATATTTGGCAGTGGTGAAAAGTCGAAAGAGTTTAAGTGAAAAGTTTAAGATAGTAAGTGAAGTAAAGGAGAGTTTTTGAAAAATAAATGAAAAGCGCACAAAAAATCAAGGTTTTTCATTTTATTTTTAGACCAAGTATGATCCATAGTTGTAAAATGTTTATTATTTATTTATCATAGTTCTTCATATTATGTGTTGTCAATAGAAGTAGTTATAGATGGGAAATTGATCACTAACATTGTGGATGAAAACATGAATGAAGAGGAAGAAAAAGGCTTTTTTTTAGAGATAGTGATGAATGAAGGAGGGTTAGTGATTATTTTAAGTTTTAATAAGAAATTATTACAATTAGATAAACATTGTTATAATGTTAAGGCATTTGTTGAAATAGTTTTATGATAATGCATATGATATGAAATGTGCAGGTAATAAAAAAGCCGAAGGGAATGATAAAATTGAAAGGAAGAAAGTTGTTTTAAAGAAGAATAATGGATTGCGTAAGTGTGCTCTTTTCACCTAATTATGTACATATTTGTACTATTTTTACTAATGAATGTATATGAATTAGCAAATTTACTTAGTATATATTGAACACTTGGTATATGTTGGAACATATAATGGTACATATATGTACAGTTGAAAAAGATGGTGGTACGTATATGTATGAGTTAATTTACATCACATACATATATTACATTAAATATTTTGAAAGAATACTCGGTATGAACCATAATTGTAAGTTATATGTGCGTTATTTATTGTATATCTTAATATTATTATTTATCGATAGAACACACAGTTAAGGATGGGAAGGTGATAAGTGACATTGGGGATGAAAGCATAAATAAAGAGGAAGAAAGAGTTTGATTAAAGATAGTGATGAATTGATATAGGGTAAGTGACTATTTTTTTATTTTTGTACGGAAAATTATATACAATCATGCATATATTATGATTCGTATATGTATAAAATATGTAAAATTTAAAGGTATGTAATGAAATGTGTAGTTATATGAAAGCTGAACAAAATGTTAAAGTTGGAAGAAAGAAAATGATTTCAAAAAATTAAAAGTGGCTTGAGTAAGTGTGATCTCCATCCTTAGTTGGTGTATATTAATGAAAGAAAATGATTTCAAAAAATAAAAGTGGCTTGAGTAAGTGTGATCTCCATCCTTAGTAAGTGTATATTAATGAAAGCATTTCTAACATTGATAACAACTTGCAAAAATTTTAGGGAATCGAATTAGGAAAACGAGCTGTGACAAGTGATGATAAGGATACAATGTCTAAACATGAAGATAATATATTGGAAGAGCATATCCAAGAAAAAAAAATTAGCGGATGTAATATGGACCACTGAAATTTATGGGTTTTTTAATAAAATAGTAATTATCATTAATGCATTTTGTAAAGTAAATTTTTTGTTGAATTTGAAGGAGTTATTGAGGAAAAAACAGGAGATGAAAAAGAGGGTTAGCGTACAACACAAATGGTTTGGGATACATACGCGTTCATCTCCCAAGCAATTCTTAACAGTAGTATCAAAATTAAATAAAAATAAAAAAAAGGCTGTTGTAAGCATGGGATTTGGTAGGTTGTTGAAGTTCAAGGTAGATGGCATCCCATCAAAACTAGGTCATTATGTTGTTGACATGATGGAATCACAACAATTACTTATTAAAACTAGTAAAGGAAATGTGAAGGTAGATAGAGAATGTATATACAAACTGCTAGGAATCCCGGACGGGGGGTAAAGAGTTGATGAGCAAGGATAGTAAGGGTTTGAGTGCGGACTACTCAAAATGGAGGGCTCGTTATGAGGGAGTTAACGTAGGACCATATGAAATTGTGACAAAATAGTTGAAGGAAAATACAGAGACTATTTTTATTTTAAGTTGGATCTTCTAGTTCTCTTCTACTACACGATGGTTTTTAGCGAGAAAAACGGAAAGTGCTTATGTCAAGTTGTAAAACAAATGACCGTGGAAATCGATGTATAATAGTTTGATTGGTGTGGTTTAATCGAAGATGCTATAAAAAGGTGTACGGACAACTGGATAAGGTGTAGTTTATTAAGCCACTTCATTGGACCATTGACAATACTTACAATAATGTAAACATTACCTTTTGTCTTATACTTCATTCTATTCTAATAATTTAATAAGTGTTATAAAATCTGCATGAAAAAGCAGTTGAATCAGAATAATGTCATATTATAAATACGGTAGTGACATATATGTACCAATGTATCTGTATTACTGTAATTGTAACTTTTGTTGGGTGGTAAAATAAAGTATCAGGTATATGTTAGTATGGTTATAATGGTAGATATATGACCTAATTTCATGATTTATATAAAAGTATTCATATATGTATGTGTTCTAAAAAAGGGTAAGATATATGTATTGGAAATGAAAGGGTATTCTATATGTATTGGTACTTAACTGTTACAAATATGTATTATTACTAGCTATGAGATACTTGTGAATGCATATGCATGATTTCATTATCTTAAGTATAAGTAAATAGTATATATACATATATGGGTTCTTAATATGTAAATCATAGAAATTGGTGACATGAAGCATTATATATATGTATTATGTGAATGATGTACATAAATCATACATATATGTATTGAAAATGAAAGGGCAACATACATGCATTGGTACTTAACTATTACACATATGTATTATTACTAGCTATGAGATACTTTTGACTACATATGTATGAATTCAATATTTTAAGTATAAATAAATAATAGATATATGTATATGCATTCTTAATATGAAGATCACAGAAATTTGTGACATGATGCATTATATATGAATTATGTGAATGATTTAAAATTAGTTTATATGTTAGTTGTATACAACTTTTAACTATCTAAGTTATTTGAGTTTCATCATAGCTTTTGTACATGGATTGTGTAACATGCCCGTGGATGGAAAAGAACAAGAAGTTGTCCCCGCTTGCTTTTTGGACGATGGTCAAACTAAAGAAAAAAGAGGAATAAGAGTTGTTAAATTATAGAGGTTTTGGATTAGGGGAAATAACAGAGCAACATATTGAAGAAGATGATTTAGAAGTTGAAGAATAATTGTTCGGAAGTGAATCAACTAGTAATAGGAAACATGATTACCATGATTCAGATTCCTTTGATGCTTTTGATATTACCATGGTAGAGGTATAGCTCATAATGGAAGTTATCTTCTATGTAGTAAACTATTAAATTTATCCTCAACTAATATGTATAAGTGTTATAGGGAAATCTAGAACTTCTTGAGAAAATAATTCTATTAAGATTAAAGTCAAATTAAAATTTGGAAAGGGGATCAGGGCAGTAATAAAGATGTTCCTTGGAAATAAGAATGTGATCGCTTATCAGGAGAGGTATAGAGAACTGTATGGGTGTGAAGTTGTAATGGAAGTTGTTGGGAAAGACAATGAGGATGAGTTGACAAAAGATCAAATAAGAAAATCAAAAGAAAAAGGAACACCTAATAGTCTAGAAATACCAATACATCAGGTTGAGGCGTGGACACAACTTGCTATTGAAGTATATGATATTATGGAATTAGAATCAGCTAGGAAGGGATGTGGTAAGACGATAGATCATGATTTAAACGACTGTCCAACCTATGGTCTTGGTCTAACAAAAGACTTAACGGAAATAGAGGAAAGGTTTAAAGGACCTTGCAGGATCGGGTTTGTTACTAATTACTTGTTTTCTCTTAAACTCACTTAATCACACTCTGTTAGATGATGCAAAATCCCTTTAAGAGTTGATAATAATATACTAAGTAACTAGGAACACAAGAAGATAATTTTCAAGGTACTTGTATATATTACTTCTCAACTCAAAGTATTACAATACTCTTACAAGCATGTTACATGAGTTACAATGAGAAACTATATATACTATCACCTATAGTTGGATATACTTTAATACTAATTGGAAACCTATGATTAAAGCATATACTACAATGTTAGAGACAAGGTATCTTAGATAAAATATTATCTAAGATATGGTAGTTATGAAATGTCCATGACTTACCTTTTGTCACCAACTAAAGTTAGTAACTTTACCAATTGATAAAGGATGAACAGTGAAATAAAGTATGGTCAACTACACGAGAGTGGGAAAAGCACCATGAAGTATCTCAGAGATTTGCAGTGGAGTGTCAAAAGGACCATACTTATGTTCATTGATTCATAGTAGGTTCTTTTGAAGGTTAACTGGCTTCGAAAAAACAAGTTTTTCTGAAGCCACTTATACTTTGGAAGAAGCTATTTCTTCTGAGGCTTGAGGATTTCTTCAAGTCTTTATACTTCGGAAGGCATTGTCTTGATTTCTTCTAAGTGTTGAACTTCGGAAGAAGGAAGAATTTGTATACGGAAGTTGGATTTTTCCTTCGGAAGCTTCTTTAGACATAAGCTTTGAAAACTCAGCATTCACCTTCGGAAGAACTTCATTTGCCTTTGGAAGCTCGTTATCAGTTGTACCAAAATTGTCTAAGTGTTTGGTTTTGGTTGCACTAGCCTTACTTGATCCAACAAACTCCCCCTAGGATGATGCTACCAAAACCTCAGTTGTTTTTTCTTCTCAAAACTTTCAGCACCAAGGAAAGGAGATATTTGTCCGTTTTCTTGTCTTTCCCAGAAGTGGTGTTGAGAAGTTTGTACAGATCATTCGTAGATAGGAGATCTGGTCTATCACTTAGAATGATGTGTACCCTCTATTGTGCTCCTCTAAAGAGAGTTGGTTGATGGGAGTTGCAGTCATACTCCCATCTAGCTATGGAGTCAAGTTCAGGACCTTCAATCTTTTGAAGAAAAGGCTTTGCCTTTGGTTGCTGATCCTTCCTTTGATCTTTCTCTCTTTGTTTCAAATCTTCTTCAATATTGGTCCTAGCGATTAGCTCGGCCAAATGAAGTCTGCTCAGATGATTTTTGATATGAGCAGCTATCTCAGAGTTGGAGGGGTTGGAGAATAGCTTCTCTGCTAACTCAGCAATGTCAAACCTGCTTAAGTGTAGTAGAGATGAGGTATTAAGCCTGTTTCTCTCATCATTCTCTCTCTCAACAACAAATTTGTGAGAAGAGTCATCGAACCTCCACTGGATTATCTTCTTTCTCATCACACGGGGCTGACTTGGTACACTATCCCATTTCTTTGAATCCAGTAGAGTCACTAGCCTTCTTCTTAGCTTCTTTTCCTCTTCAATGAGTCAGAGTTGAGGCCAAGTAGTTTAATGACTTGGTCTAATGTTACTCTATGCAGATCAGGAATTGTTCTCTAGTGAGAGAACACAAGGAGCCATCAACATAGGTTAGCTTGACTGATCCCTCCTCACAAGAGATGTCGCTCAAAGTTGTACATTTGGTGAGCTTCGTCTTGATCTCCTTGAATTTCTCTAAGGAGAGATGTTTAGAAGGCTGAGAGGATGACTTGGGTGGTTATTGGATAGGCAATGGAGTTTGGGTTCTTGGAAGTGTTTTGGGTTTAAGGATAGGTAGTTGAGGTGGTTATGGTGAGGAAGTGGGTATGGTTGATGATGTGGCTTCTAGAGTGTATGGCTCAGAGGTTGGCTTAGTTTTAATGGGAAAAGGAAAAGGATAGCTTCAGGTTAGGTTGAGGTTCAGGTGGTGGTCTTGAGGTCATCTCCTGTACTCTCCTATACATCTCTTTCCTTCTTCCTGAGCGAATGTCAGCTTTGATGTCGCTAACATGTCACTGCAGGGTCTTCTCAGATATAGGACCCATTTACCTACTAGATAAGCCATGAGCCTTTAGATAGTCTTTCATCCAGGCTTTGTCACCTAGCTTCTTGATAGCAACAAGTCCAACTTCTTCCTCCTCCTTCTCTCTTAGTTTCTCCTTAGTAGCCTTTCTTCTCTCTTCTTTAATTTGATCTTGATCTTCCTTGAAAATCCACAAGATCATGTCATTGTTGTGAGTATTTAATTCCTCAAGAGAGAATCCCTTGGAGCTTAGGAAAGTTATCCTTTTGCTCCTCAACTGCTGGTCAACTTCTTCTTTTTTTCTCTTCCTTTCTTCCTCTAAGGCCAACCTTGCTGCTTCTTCTTCTTGCTTAATCCTCAACATGGTTGCCTTTTCTAACTTAATCAGCTCCTCTAGTGGTAGCAAGAGCACATCTTCATTAACCGCTTCAAGATTGACAAGCCTGTCAGTGATCTCCACTCTCCTTCTATTATTGATAGCCTCCTGGTTGGCTACAGCTCCTTTGCTACTTGCAACTAGCAGTTTCCCAATGGGGAGTCTACCTTTTCTTTTAAGCTTTTCTAACCTTTCTTCCTCGAGAAGCTCTTCCATAGTCATCTTCCTCTATCCTTTGGTGTCTTCGGAAGTTCTAGACTTTGGAGATTCTTGTGTAGAGGTTTCAGGTTGAAAGGTGGTGATTAGAGCATGTGATAATGATGTTGTTTGAGTGAGAGGTCGGTTTAGAAAATCTTCATTGTTTACCTTAGATGCTAGTTCGAGAATTGCATTTGTGATAACCAGATCATCAGAAAAAAAGAATAACCCTTCCACAGCTTCCATCTCATCTTCGGACGATTGAAATGGTTCTTCCGAGGCTTTTACTTCAGCTTCGGAAGTCTGTGGGAATGCACTTTTTGTCCCAATTGTTTTAGTTGTTGGGCCATCAGTCCCCATTTCCCATTCAAAGTCAATCTCAGCTTTAATGTGGACCTTAGGTTGATCAACTTCTTGGACAATAGTAGAATGTGCGTTTAACCTTTGAAGCTCTTTAGCTCCAAAGTATGCCACAACAACATCTAGGCTTGGTTGTTCAATGGAAGATCCTATCAAGAACTTGGAAAAGAACCTATTTAGATCTTTAAGCATCATTTGGTCCATTTGAAGAACAATTGGAGGAGAAAATTGTTGCTTGTTGAGCAGGATATGTTAAAGTAAGAGTTGAGAGAGCTAGACTCTATGGTTCCTTTGTTGTTTATCTCTAAACACTCTCCCCTTTTTTGGTAGCATCTTCCTAAGCGCTTGATGAGCTAGAGGAAGAGGTCAAGGAAACCTGAATTGGTATATGCCTATTAGATCTCTCAATTTGTTTCTCAACTAGTTTGGCCTTAAGACTTTCAATCTCAAGTTGTTGAGTGACAGACTTATCCTCTAAAGTCTTAACCTTGGATTCAAGGTTCGAGACTTTAGAAAGTAGGTCTCGAATGGTGAGTTTTATGCTTCCATCATCTTCTTTTGAAGAATCATGGGGAGATGAGGTAACATACCGAGTATGTTCACGTCCACTAACAGTTGTGGTTTCTTAGAACCCTAATTTCCCTTGCCTAATGATGTCTCTTTCATAGTCATCAAAGGGTAAGGTTGCCGTAGATTAAGTTTGAGAGATTTAACACTGTCCTGAGGATCCAATGAAGCTCCTTCAATAATGGCAACTGAATCTACATGAGTCCCCTCCACATCAGTAGGACCCACCTCAGTTGTGGCTTGCTGATGGGGGATAGAGATTAGGGGTCTCTCTAGGCTCAGTTGATCCCTAGGTGGGTGTTGTGGATCAACTTCATGGCCTTGAAGAGACATAATCTCTTTATCAGTTCCTATAAGGAGGTCAGTGAAGGATATAGATGTTAATCCTAATGACCCTGGACTTTGGTCAATGTCTATTGGCATTGAGCCTATGAAAAGGTTGTCCCATTTTGGCTACTCAGGAGAGGATAATGACTCATCCTAAGGGGTATCAACTTGGGTTTTAGGCTTATGGGATTGAGATTGGGGAGACTTAATACCCTTATTGAGGTCAAAAGAGAAGGATGGTGTGACCTTAGACTGAGTGAGATCCCATGTTTCCACTTTAGTTTTTTGATTGAAAGGGGGGACTTGTTCAATCAGAGTAGATTGAACAAGGATTCGTTTGGGACATCTCTGGTATGTGATTTTGATGGGCTAAGAAGGTAGAGTTGACATTATGAGGGTTATTGCTTATGTGGGTTCATCTCCAGTGGGGTTTACAGGGATGTCACCGGGAGCTATGCGCTCAATCACACCTGGAAGGAGTGGAGTGTGTCTTCTAGTGAAGTTGGTGGACATCCTCTTCAGTACTTTGAAGATGGCCGGCCTCATGTGAGGGACAAGCAGAGCAGCTACACAGACAAGCTTGCTCTGGTCCAACTCACAGTTGATTATGTGCTGGATGAACTGGGATACATGTAAAATGTCTCCCTTTGAAGGTTTCCCATCAAATTGGTCAGCACAAATCTTGAGTAATTAAAGCGGATTTTACCAACCCATGAACTAAGCATCCTAGTTCATATGGGATTTGATCCCATACCCCAGACTTGTTCGACAAGCGGTGAAGGACTATGTGCAGCAAGAACTTCCAATGATAAGAGAAGTTGAATTTGTATACCATAGACCTGCTCACATCACTACCATCTTCCATTTGGGTATATGTGTCATCAATGTTAGTCTTGAGAAACTTCATAGGAGAGCCTTTATCATGGAGCTCTAGATGCTCTCTGCTGACCAGTTCAGATATGATCAACTGTTGACCACCAATACTTGACTTCAGAACCCTAATTCCATTCAGAGTTATGATCTATCCGTTCCCCCAAAACATAGCCATGTGGTTTGAATACACGGTGGGGTTGATTGTTAGAGCTATGAAGAAGGTTGATTGGGTTAGGAAAGAGATGATTTTAGAGAAGTCAACATCCTTGGACCAATCTAGGAGTGCGACTTGATTGTGCTGAGGGTTTATGTAACACCCGGTTATTTAAAAAGACAAGAAATAAAGAATAAAAAGAAAGAAAAGCAATAAAGTCCAAGTGGAGGGACTAAAAGTGTCCAAAAGGACAAATATTTGAAAAGTTGGTGTAAAGGTGGGCATGGCTGCCCACCCTCATTTCACATCACCATTTTCACTCGGTTTTAGAAAGAGAGAGAGCAGAGAAACTCTCGATTAAAGAAAGAAGAAGCAGAGAAAGTGAACTCAAGGTAAGAATTCAAGGTTTTATGTATCTATGATGGGTTTTGGTCCCGATTGTATGCATATGTGCTTATGTGTTTGTGTATGTGCTCGGGTGTGTGTGTTTGGTGTTGTTTTTAGGTGTTTGAACTCATTGCAAGCGGGTTAGAAAGGAAGAAACACCCAAGTTGCATCGGGTGAGTTCTAGACCTTGGCTTTTACTTGTTTTAACTATCTTTGGGGCTGAAAATGTACTAAAACGATTTTCAAAACTTATGTATGTTTACCCGTATGTAATGTGCATGATTGGATGTTGATTCTTGAATGCTTATAGGTTATTCATGTTTAGAATAGCCACATTAAGCTTAGAACAGATAGGTTTGATGATTGGGTTTGAAGACATACTGAAAATATGTTACACAAAAGGTCTATGCGCCTAGATAAGGCTCATGCGCCTGAAAATGCCTGAGAAAGATTTAAGTGTAATCCATGCGCCTAAACAGTAGCCCATGTGCCTAAACAGTAGCCCATGCGCCTAAGATTATCTTAGAAATGTTTAAGTACAGCCCATGCTCCTGAACAGTGGTCCATGCGCCTAGAAATGTTAGCCGGATGACTAAGTGTAGGGCCAAGCGCCCCAATAGTGCCCATGCGCCCAAGTGGCTCATGCGCCTAAGTGTCCATGCATCCGAATAATCCATACGCCTAAGTGTTCATACGCATAAATAGTGCCCATACCCCTGAATAGTTCATGCGCCTAAGGGATAAAATGATAAGTGTTGGCTGATGCGCCTACATAGTGATGAAACGCTCAAACAGGGCTCATGCGCCCAAATAGTGACAAAGCGCCTAAGCACTTAGAAATTTTTATAGAATTTCCTGGGAGTCTGTGCTTTTAGGGTTTTGACCAAGGTCGACTAGGGCTTATTTATGATGATGTTTCATGCATAGTTATGATTGTTCCTTATTATTATTATTGCTATTATTATTATTACGTATAGTATGTGACTTTACATGGTATGTTATTATCATAACGTAAAGTATATTGTAATAATAAAGAGAAAGAGCAATAAAGAAAAGAAGAGGAACATTAATAAAAATGTTAATAAGTCTTGCAAGCTTACAAGAGGTACACGATCATGTTGTTGTTAGCTCAACTATGCTGCGGGTCAGCTACCCTATTATGCACACAGGGCCAATCAATTGAGATTGGCAGGACCTTTGTAGCGTGCCCTGGGTGATTGGGTTGGCCTTGTACATAGTACACAGAACCCTTTCGAGGGATACAATTGACCCTTTCGAGGGATATAGTTGACCCTTTCGAGGGATAAAGTTGACCCTTTCGAGGGATAAAGTTGACCCTTTCGAGGGATATAGTTGACCCTTTCAAGGGATATAGATGGCCCATCACCCGTTTTCCATCGCGCATATATTTGGGGTATTGCTCACTGGTCCATACAGAAAGTGAAACATAAAGATAAAAGTTTACAGAACAGACAAGGCATACAGTAAAGAGAACAAACAGTACTTGTTCATATAGTTAATGCGTGCTCGCATATACAGTACAGAGTTGTATTTTACAGAAAAGAGTATTTTCTTATACAACATACAGAAAGTATTTTATTACTTATAAAACTAGAACTCACTCAGCAACGCTGACTTTTATACATTTTCAGTTGGCAGGTAATTATTGCTGAGGATGGCACGAGGGTGAAGCTACACGGCAGGGAAATATTAACATCCATTCGTTTTCTATGTTACTGTTGTTTTGTAATGCGTTAAAACAATTCTTTTGTAAACAATGTTTTTAAATGATGATGTATTGCTTTGTAATGATGATGTATTGCTTAACAACAGTGTTTTAAATGAAATGAATGGTTTTTGATAAATCAATTCCGCTGCTTAAAGTTTATATAATTATAATGTGTAGTGTTTTAACTGCTGTGATTGACCAACTGTGAGGTGCCCGGGAACGGGGCCTTACAGTTTATGGCCATTTTGTGAGAAAGAAACAAAGAAATTTGCTTGGATTAGGGTAAAGTAAGAGCGAAGGAAGCTTTGGGCAGTAAAAATGGGTAAAAAGACTAAGTGAATGGGTTGGAAATATTTTAATGTGTGAAAATGACAGATGGATAAGGTGAAGTGATGGTTTGGGGTATGATGTGATAGGGACGGTAAGATAGAATCCACTTAAAAAATATGACATCATTAAGAAAGTCTTTACCCTTTTACAGAGTGGGGCTAAAAAGATTTACGTTACACAGTAAAACTTTTTTCCTAGTATAAATCATTTCCGAAGGTAATCTTCTTCCAATGCCAATCCTACTTTCGAAGGTAAATGTTTTGCTTCCAAAGGTAAAAGAGGCTTTCTGAGAGTAAGAGTTTATAAGCTTCAGAAGTAGATTTGATATTGCATCAAATGCTTCTTCTGAGACTAGAACTCTTTCGAAAGGAAGATTTCCCTTGGAGGAATATTGCTTTGGAAGATATCCATGATATTTTCCGAGGGTTAATTCCTCTTTAGGAGAATTTATAGTGAAATTTTAAAGAAATACTTTTGTAACCGGGCTTAGATTGTAGTGACAAAAACAAAACATAATTTGAAAAGGTTTTCAAATGAGATAAGCTAATCAATGTTTATCATCCCAATAGTTGTAATAAGATATTGAATCTTTGTTCATCAAATGCTTTGGTGAACAAATAAGCATATTATTCATTTGAATCATCTTTGATTAGTATGATCATTTTTTTCTCATGAATATCTCTTATGAAATGAAACCTGATGTCAATATGCTTTGTCTTGGAGTGTTTCACAGGATTTCCTGTAATGGACTTAACACTATTGTTGTCAATGTGGATAGGAGTACTCATGAAGTTGAATCCATAGTCTATTATCTAGTTTTGAATCCATAGTAGCTGAGCGTGACAACTAGCAGCGTCAATGTATTCAGCTTCAGCAGTAGATGTTGAAACATAGGATTGCTGCTTGCATTGCCATGAGACGATCCTTCCACCTAGAAATTGACATCCCCCGGATATTGATTTCTTGTTGATGTTGCAGCCACCATAGTCACTATTAGTATAACCATAGAGATTAAAATTGTTGTTCCTTGGATACTAGAGACCCAGTTTAAGTGCTCCTTGAGGTATCTAAAAATTCTCTTAGCAGCAACTAGGTGAGACACATTTAGAGCATCCTGATATCTTGCATAGATGCAAGTTGCAAACATGATATCAGGTCTACTTGCTATTAGATACATCAGAGAACAATGATTGCCCGATACTAATGTTGATCAGTATCCTCCCCTCAAAGTTAGGACAAAGATTGTGATTTCTTGGTATGGGTGTCTTGGCTGGCTTACAATCTTTCATATCAAATCTCTTTAAAATGTCATAGACATATTTAGATTGATTGATAAAGAACCCATTCTTCATTTGCTTTACTTGAATTCCAAGGAAAAAGTCCATTTTTCCATGGAACTAATCTTAATTTTTTTTCTTCATGATGCTCTTAAAGTCTTTGCATATTTGGTCATTTGAGGAACCAAATATGATGTCATTAGCATAGACTTGTACGTGAAAAATGTCTTTCCTGGACTTCCTTATGAATAAGGTCTTGTTAGTGATACCTCTTGTGTAACCATTCTTCTGGAGAAACTAAGATAGAGTCTCATACCACAATCTAGGTGCTTGGTGCAGCCCATAGAGAGCTTTATCTAACTTCGCACATAGTTAGGGTGTTGTGGGTCTTCAAATCCTGGAGGCTGGCACACGTGGACTTCCCTATCTATATTCCTATATAGAAAGACACACTTGACATCAAGTTGGTAGATAGTAAATTTCTTGGATGCAACATAAGCAAGAAAGATCCTTACTGCCTCAAGTCTTGCAACTGGTGCAAAGACATCAGTATAATCAATTCCTTCCTCTTGAGTGTATCCTTGAACTACCAGTCTTGCCTTGTTCTTGATGATCAAGCCTCTATCATCTCCCTTTTTCCTGAAAATCCATTTGGTGCCTATTGGTACTTGACTAGATGGTAGTGGACATAGGTTCCAAACCTTTTTTTGTTTGAACTGAAGCAATTCCTCTTGCATTGATTCAATCCAGCAACTATCCTTTAAGGTGTCTTCTACTTTCTTGGGTTCCATCTGGGATAAGAAGCATGAGTACAAGCAGACATTCCTATTATGAGTTTGTCCCCATGTTCTCACACCCTTAAAGACATCTCCGATGATATTCTCCGATAAGTGTTGTGAATTCTGAGCCTTGGGATCACATCCAATTGCAGAGATAGATCCAAATTGGACATGTTTAGCTTAGGAAGTTGAACACTTGTACTACCTGTTGTTTCAAACTCATTCAATACGGACTGATTGAATAAATGAGAAACATCATCTGTTTCAGTAAGCTGTGAAGCAACATTAACGGTTGTTTATTCCTTCAAAATGCCACTTCCATCAGCTAGGTGTTATGTAGTGTCACTAGATGAGTTTTGAGGCTCACTAGGTTGACAACTTATTGAAGCTCCACTATCTCTTGAGATAGTTATGCTGTAAGATCTAATAATAGTGGGAGCTTGATTCTTAGCAACTCTTGGAGAACTTGGAATAGGTTTGGGTAGCTCAAATAGTTGGTCATCATCATAATCACTTTGAATACCTGTTCTAGCTAAAACATTCTCACAAGAAGGTTTAGAATAGTTTGAAAACAATTCTACATCAAAGATATGATCAGGATCATTCCTCTTAACACAAGGAGTGTGCTTATTAACAACAATGTTAGATGGTTCCTCAAATTGTTGATTTTTGATGTTATAAACTCTACAAGCAATAGAGTTAGAGGAATATCCAACAAAGATAGCATCATCTAACTTTTCATCAAATTTTGCCAAATTGTCTTTTGTGTTAAGTATGGTACCTTGTTGCCAAAGGACCCAAGAAAGCCAATGAACGGTGGCCTCTTGTTCCATAGCTCATAAAGGGTTTTTCCATGTGGCTTAACTACAAGAACTCTGTTCTGCACATAGCATGCAGTGTTGACTGCCTCTGCCCAGAATGTTAGAGGCAACTTTGAATCGACTAACATAGTTCGAGCAACCTCAATAAGTGTTATGTTCCTCCTCTTAGGAACACCATTTTGTTGAGGGGTTTTGGGAGCATTATATTATATGCCAATCCTTTTTGAGTTACAGAATGAGTCAAGAACTTGATTCTTAAACTCAGTCCCTTGATCATTTTTAATTATTTTAACCTTGTTATCATTTTGATTTTCTATTTTAAGAATAAAAGATTTTAAAGTTTCAGCAGTTTCATATTTAGATCTAAAAAGAATATCCATGTAAATCTTGTAAAATCATCAACAATCACAAGGCAATATGATTTTCTTCTAATTCTCATTATACTTGTGAGATCAAATGGATCAATGTGTAATAAGTGTAATGGAGTCGTGACAGAGTTAAAAACTTTGGATTTATGAGATGCTCTATGTTGCTTTCCATTCAGACATGAAACACAGTAATATTTGTAGAAAAATTCATTTTTAGGCAAACCATGTACCAAGTTAATTTTAACCAATTTGTTCATGGTTTTAAAATTGCCATGACACATACATTTATGCCATAGTGTTGACTTGTCACCATCAGCTTTGGAAAGAAAGCATGACATTTCACATAGTGGGGAAGCATTGTTCATATCCAGCTTGTAGATATCCCTTTTCCTGGGAGATCTGAGAAGCACCAATTCATGAGGAACTGTCATCCCGTGTTTGAGGATAATGCACTCATGTTCTATGAAAATCATTTGGTTCTTTTGATCACAAAACTAGGAAACACTTAGTAGATTATGTTCAAGCTGTTTGACAAAGTGTACTTTGTCGACTCTTAACTTGATGTTGGATACATTTCCTCTGCGAGGAATGTATCCTCCAGCCTCACCTCCAATTGAACATGACCTCCATCAAAATGTTGAAATTATTAAATAAGATATTTGTTCCCAGTCATGTGAATAGAGCATCCACTGTCTACAATGCACACATTGTTATTCTTGTCATATGGGATGTCCTTGCACATAAGGTGAAGAAAGTTAGTTGTTATTGGAAACTCAAGCCTTATTGGTCTTGGGCTTTTCTAATGATGAGAATTTTATCGAACCAAAATGTATGCATTGGGGTTTTAATAGATGTTGAAGAAGAGGTTTGGGCTGCAATATGTTCTTTGATCTTCCATTCCATCCCTTGGCTGATCAGTGAAGATGAGCTTGTTGAAGCTTGAGTAGCATGGCATTCTTTCGAAGCTTCTCTCTTTTTGGAAGAAGCCTTCACCATGTTTTCTTTGGAAGCAATCTTCTTCTCAGAAGGTTTTAAGGGAGCTTTCTTGTTCTTTTGAACTTTCTTAGCTTTAACTTCCGAAGCTATTTTCCTTTCGGAAGAATAAGTTTCTTCCGATGGCAACTTTGCTTTGGAAACAAGCTTTCTCTTCTTCATCTTTTAAACCATGTGGTAAGGTCCAAATGTGAAACCCTCCTTGACTTATTCTTTCTTAACATTATTTGCATAATGTGTGCTTGTAGGATTGTAGTAACAATCTTTAGCCATGTGGTTTTACGCATCACACATTATGCATGCAATGTTGACTTTTTAGGAATTTGAGGACTACTGTTTCTTGTTTTTCTTGTTTTCATCAGTAGTCTTTCCCTTTAACTTATGATCCTTTTATAGGATAGGTGTGCTGGTATTACACACCTTTCCTGGATCAAAGTTTCTTACCACCTGAAATCCAGTTGAAATGAACACACCCTTTTGCTTTGGGTCACTTTTCAGCTTGGACTCAAACACTTTCTTAGCATTTTTCTTGTTTCTTTAGCCCTATTTCTTCTGGCTTTGGTGGTTAAGGGTTGATCATCATCAGTAAGAGAGGGTTGGTTTACCTGGTTCTTCCTTGTGATGGTCTCCAAAGTTGCATCACTCTTTGACTCATGAGAAGATGGGTCAGCAGTTGGAACCTATTGTTCTTTAGTCCCATACCTTGGTTGTCTAACAGACTCATAAGAGTGTGGTGGAGCGATTTAATTGGTTCCCAACCCACCTTTGTTTTGATAATAAAGTTTTGAGTGAGAGGATGATGCAAGAATCGCTTGGAAGTTTTGCTCAGAGATAGTATGGTTCTTGTCTTGAGCCTCAGCTATGATAAGCTAGGCTTGAGCCTCAGTCAATTTGGATATCAAATCTTTGACTTGACTCTTGAAGTAGGTATGTTCATGTTTTAACAAGGGCACAATTTTCTTTGACTCTTTAATTCTCTTTTGGTAGTCATATTCAGCCCTTTTAAAATCATATTTTAAGATATTTAAAGACTCAATATCATATTTAATTTCCATATTGTAGTCCTGATATAACTTAACTTTAGCAATACAAGCTGGAGTATAGAGGTGTTCATATACCTTGATGTCATCAGTTCCAGCCATCAATGCTTGAGCAGGAGTCACATCCTATACCATGAAGCTCCAGTCAACTTCTTGAGCTATAATAGTTGTTTTAGTTGACTTCCCGGAAGCTTTAGGTGTAGTGGTATGTGTGGAGGATTGAACGGTTCCCGGATTGGATTTGGGAGCCTTGCATTTCATGACAAAGTGACCAAGTTGGTTACAGTTGTAACATTTGGCCTTTGTCTTGTCAAACCCAAATTTGTTGTTAGTTGGGTTCTGGGGAAACTACCTTCCAGTTCTTTTGAAGAACTTCTTTGCTCTGTAAGTTAATAGAGCCATCTATTGGACAATGTCCACGTATTCCACATCATCTGGGCTAAAACATTCTAGATCATCAAAGCAATACTGAAAGTCACTAGAATGTCCATTTCCCGCGACAAAAGCACATCTATCCTAAAAAGAGCTTGGCTAAGACTATGAGACCTTGGAGTCTCAAGCAATGTGATGTATGGCCCAGAAGAAGAAGAATAGGATGGCTGCTCGGTGGGGGGTCCTGAGCCTTTAGCAACCATTAAAGCATTGCTAGCAGGAAGGCTTAAGGGTCTACTCATCTGGTGGCCTCTCTTGTTCTCCATCTCTACATGGTATCCATCAAGGATGCCATATAGTTCAGTCATGGTAAGGGAGTTCAAGTTTTATATCCTTTTGATGGAGACATAGTAGAACGTCCACTCATTTAGGAGTGCACTCATGAATTTTCTTGAGAGATTTCTCAACTCAAGGGCAATTCCTATAGACTAAAGGGAGGAAATAAGATCCATGTACCTGAAGTATTGTTGGCTGAGGGTCTCTCCAGCAATATAGGTGAAGTTTTCAAACTATTGCTTTAGTGAATCTTTCTTGGAGTCATTCGACCTGGAGTACATCTGGGACAAGGCATCAAACAGTTCTTTGGATGACTTGAATTGCTCAAAACCCACCATGATGGAGTTGGGTATGGCAGTCATCAGAACAATCATAGCGTTTAAGATCAATACCCAACTTTTTGCGGTCTTCATCAGAGTAATCTTCTACAACCTTCTCTATCATAGCATCGTTTCCTCCTAGTGCGGCAACCTTTGGTCTGTAAGGACCATTGATAATAGATTGCCACATTTTTCCATTTTGGTACCTAATGAAGCCTTCAATACGTCTACTCCATGATCTAATGTTTTTAGGGGTGATGATAGGTGCTTTGGTCATCGTCCCTATCTCAACTTCAAACTTTTGGTTGAGGGCCATATTAAGAGTGATGAAAGAAAGAGTTAAAGCAAGGTTGATTTGGATGGTAAGATCTCATAATCAAGAGCCTAAGAAGCTCTGATACCAATTGCAGGATCGGTGTTTGTCACTAATCATTTGTTTTCTCTCAAACTCACTTAATCACACTCGGTTAGATGATGTAGAATCCCTCTAAGAGTTGAGAATAATATACTATGTAACTAGGAACACAAGAAGATAATTTTCAAGGTACTTTTATATATTACTTCTCAACTCAAAGTATTACAAGACTCTTACAAGCATGTTACATGAGCTACAATAAGAAACTATGTATACTATCACCTATAGTCAGATATACTTTGATACCAACTAGAAACCTATGACTAAAGCAATACTACATTGCTAAAGATAAGGTATCTTAGATATGGTAGCCATGACATGTCCATTACTTACCTTTTGTCACCAACTAAAGTTAGTAATTGTACTAACTGATAAAGGATAAACAGTGAAATAAAGTATGGTCACCTACATGGGAGTGGGAAAAGCACCATACAGTATCTCAGATATTTACAGCAGAGTATCAGAAGGACCATGATAAATCAATATTTTAGATTTGTTGAGCTTGAATCTTAGGATTCATCATGTTCAGATCTAAAAATCAAAATTAAGATGGGTGGACGTGTATGAATCAAAGAACAAAAAAAATAGATAATAATAATGTTATGATTTCATTGATGTTGATAAAAGAGTTACAATGAGAATCATAGATGGCTGATGAAATCAAACTTACCCAAAGGAGAGGATTTCTCCTTGGGTGGTGATTCACGTTATAAGAAACACACACATAAAAGCCACACCTACAAAAATACACTAGTGGGTCTAATTATACTAATATATATCATGACCTAATTTTGACTTTTCTTGTTGTCTTGATGTTGACTTTGTCTTGTATTTGATTTCTTCTGATTATCAATTTGGTCTCTGAACTTGTACAATGAGATAGTCAATCGGCTATGATTATCATTTAGTAAGCTTTAGTTTATTACATTGTTGAACCCCAAAAATACTCCCTCTAAAATGATGTTTTCTGAACCTTGAACTTGAAGATCTTCTTTGTCACATGTCATCTTGATTGACTAATGTTTTGACATAATTCACTGATGTTCTCCCCATCAGATTTAGCTTCTCCTAATATATTTCTGACAAAGGTTAGAATCTCTTGAGAATACTTCTTGGTATTAGATATGCGTTGTATCACTCTTGGATTACAGTTCATATCACAACTCAAGGATTAGAATGTATTAGGCATATGGTGAGGCTTTGAATTTCAATAAACTACATCAGGTACATGAATCAATGCTAAACACACTTCCACTCTTTTGAAATAACTTGATAGATGACATTCTTCAGATAATGAGTATTCCCCTTTGATTAAAGTCTGTCTAATTGTCCGCTCAGTAGTTAGACACGGTGCAAATCATCATCGGTGAATGTGAGCCCAAGTACTTTAGAAACGTATGACAGTTGTACAAGTCCCTGGATGCATCTGTGAAAAAGTGACCAAAGTTGATTCTATAATTTTTTTTGGTTTCATGATTAAAATGGATGTGCTTGTTGGTTGCTATCATACATATTCATGTTTTTCTCTTCTTTTTTTAGAGTCTTGTTCATCAGCTGTTCATAAGTATTTCTTGCAACACATCCGCATTTCTTTGCTAACTCATCTGCATTTGTTTGCAAGGAATCCTCAATTGATTTCAATGCATCCGCATTTGTGCTTAAAGTACCCGCATTTGTTTACAAGTCAACCGTATTTGGTGACAAGGCATCCGCATTTGTTGACAAGTCATCCGC
>JACCIX010001205.1:87500-99691 GCA_025506515.1 Flaveria trinervia
ACATACATCAAGGTAATAATTTTTATCTTCATCATCGTTCGTTTGGTACATTTCGCACATCTCGCACATATCGCACATAATATCGCACGTATCGCACGTATCGCACATATCGCACGTCTCGCACATATCGCACGTATGGAGTGGTCACTAGGACAGACTCCCCCTATATGTGTGGACTTTTATGGATTCGTCAAGATCGCACGCTGTATAACACACAATAATTAGGAAATCGCATGTTATTGGAGCAGTCACCAAGACTAAACTCTTACTGTGTGTATGAACCCTTATGAGTTGGCCAAAATCGCACGCTGTAGGCACACACAAGGTAACAACTCTCATGAGTTGTGAACATCCCTTCAGTTGCTTGCAAGACTTTTCATTACTTTCTCTTTCATTAATGCATGCATTCATTCTTTATGTTCCTCTTTCATTATCTTAAATCTTTCGCTTCGTTAAGATAATACTTTACATTCATTAACCATATCACACCACGTAAAGTCACATCATCACACGTAATAGGGAACATAACAGAACATAACATGCAATTATAGATAAACATAACATCATCAATCGCACATCATCAATCACACATCATCATACATGCATAATATACATCATACATACCATCATGCATAAGCATCAATCATACATCATGACATCATCATGCACTACCCATCACATCATCTATGACCTCAAAAGTCAACTTACATGAACCCCCAGGAACCTCCCAAGTCAAAGCCTACATTTCACTTTTTCCCCAAAAATTCAGAAAATATTCTAAGTGTTCATCCGCATTTCCCTTTTTGTTCATCCGCATTTCTTTTACTCATCCGCATTTGTCAATACTCATCCGCATTTGTTCATCCGCATTAACTTTACTCATCCGCATTTGTTCAGTTGCATGAACTTATCCATATTTGTTCATCTACATTGACTTTAACTCATCCTCATTTGTTCATCCGCATTAACTTTACTCATCCGCATTTGTTCAGTCGCATAAACTTATCCACATTTGTTCATTCGCATGACTTACTCATCCGCATTAACTGTTCATTCGCATTTGTTGTTCAATCGCATGAACTTACTCATCCGCATTAACTGTTCATCCGCATTTGTTGTTCAATCACATGAACTTACTCATCCGCATTAACTGTTTATCCGCATTTGTTGTTCAATCGCATGAACTTACTCATCCGCATTAACTGTTCATCTGCATTTGTTGTTCAATCGCATGAACTTACTCATCCGCATTAGTTCTTCATCCGCATTTGTTCACACTTAGACTTTCTCATCCATATTGACTTTCTCATTCACATTGACTTTCCATCCGCGTTGACTTTCCATCCGCATTGACTTTCCATCCGCATTGACTTTCCATCCGCATTTGTCAACACTTAAGCGGTTTTTTTCTAAACTTAGGCATATGAACTACTGTTTGGGCGCATGAGCAGCCTAGGGCACACTATTCATCAGATTCAGCCCCCAAATCTCATCTTTCATGTTCTAAGCTTAAATATTACATTCCAAGCCTTAGAAACACAATCATAACATCATCAAGCGTGAACATAGTCCAACATCACATCATACCCGCAACATACACACATTCAAACATACGGGTATAAAACCTAGTTTTTATTTATAAAAACATACGTTCATGCATTTCCAGCCCCAAAACATTTAAAAACCAGTAAAAGAGGGGTCCTAGAACTCACCTTAGCAGCTCTTGAGTATGGCTTCTTCCAAACTCATCTGCAATTGAGTTCAACCACCTAGATGTAAGGCCCCGTTCCCGTAAACCTCATAGTTGGTCAATCATAGCAATTAAAACATTAAATATTAGAATTATACAATCTTAAGCAGCGGAAATGATTTATCAAAAACATTCATTTCATTTAAAACACTGTTGTTAAGCAATATATCATCATTAACTATTTATAAAAGACTTGTTTATATGCATTACAAAACAACAGCAACATAGAGTACGAATAGATGTCAGACTTTTCCTGCCGGGTAGCTTCACCCTCGTGCCATCCTCAACAATAATTACCTGCCAACTGAAAATGTATAAAAGTCAGCGTTGCTGAGCGAACTCTAGTTTTATAAGTAATAAAGTACTTTCTATATGTTGTATAAGAAAATACTTTTTTCTGTAAAATACAAGTCTGTATTGTATATGCGAGCACGCATCAACTATATGAACAAATATTGTTCGCTCTCTTTACTGTATGCCTTGTCTGTTCTGTAAACTTTTATCTTTATGTTTCACTTTCTGTATGGACCAGTGAGCAATACCCCAACTATATGCGCAATGGAAAACGGGTGATGGGCCATCTATATCCCTCGAAAGGGTCAACTATATCCCCCGAAAGGGTCAACTGTATCCCCCGAAAGGGTCAACTATATCCCCCGAAAGGGTCAACTATATCCCTCGAAAGGGTCAACTGTATCCCTCGAAAGGGTTCTGTGTACTGTGTACAAGGCCAACCTAATCACCCAGGACACACTGCAAAGGTCCTGCTAATCTCAATTGATTGACCCTGTGTGCATAATAGGGTAGCTAACCCGCAACACAGTTGAGCTAACGACAACATGGTCGTGTACCTCCTGTAAGCTTGCAAGACTTGTTAACATTTTCATTAATGTTCCTCTTCTTTTCTTTATTGCTCTTTCACTTTATTATTACGGTATACTTTACGTTACGATAATAACATACCATGTAAAGTCACATACTATAAGTAATAATTATAATAGCAATAACAATAATAAGGAACAATCATAAGTAATCATATCATGCATGAAACATCATCATTAATAAGCCCTTAGTCAACCTCGATCAAAACCCTAAATCACAGACTCCCAGAAAAATTCTATAAAAATTTCTAAGTGCTTAGGCGCATGGGAACTATTTGGGTGCATGAGCCCTGTTCGGGCGTTTCATCACTATGTAGGCGCATCAGCTAACACTTAAAACATTTTTCACTTTAGGCGCATGAACTATTCAGCGCATGGGCACTATTTGTGCGTATGAACACTTAGGAGCATGGGTTATTCGGACGCATGGACACTTAGGCGCATGAGCCACTTGGGCGCATGGGCACTATTGGGGCGCATGGCCCTACACTTAGTCGTCCGGCTAACATTTCTAGGCGCATGGGCTACTGTTCAGGCGCATGGGCTACTGTTCAGGCGCATGGGCTGTACTTAAACATTTCTAAGGTAATCTTAGGCGCATGGGC
Organism: Flaveria trinervia; assembly: GCA_025506515.1. Taxonomy (NCBI): domain Eukaryota; kingdom Viridiplantae; phylum Streptophyta; class Magnoliopsida; order Asterales; family Asteraceae; genus Flaveria; species Flaveria trinervia. The sequence continues at coordinate 90,737 of JACCIX010001205.1, forward strand.
TACTGTGTGGGCACATGGATTACACTTAATTCTTTCTAAGGCATTTTCAGGCACATGAGCCTTATCTAGGCGCATGGACCTTCTGTTCAACATGTTTCCAGTATGCTTTCACACCCAATCATCAAATCCATCTGTTCTAAGCTTAAAGTGGCTATTCTAAACATGAACAACCTATGAGCTGTTAGGATCAGTGATCTACGTTTGATTGATTAGAGAGTATAGCAGCGGAATTCTAACAATGAATTAGCCAATTCACAAGAACGAAAAGATATTCAATGAAGAACAAAAACGGTTATAGATAGAGAGAATTCTGCAAATATATTTCATTCAATATTCGCTTTCGTGGTAACGGAATGTCACACTTACAATTAGGTCGACACCTCTTATATAAGAGATGTGACGTCTGCTGATGTCACTTGATAGTGACATCTAACAGAATTATTCCAACTGAAACACAACTACTGAAGATGTCAAAACAGCTGACATCTTCTTACAAAAATACTAAGTGTTATCAGTTACTACAACTACTGAGAAACATAAAACTACTGATACTATAACGACTGAAGAACAAGCTCTTCAGTCGTTTTACAAAACTACTGAAAGTAAAAAAACATAAAACTACTAATATCACAACTACTGAAGAAGTACTCTTCAGCTGTTGTGACAAACTACTGAAACTTCAGTACTTGGTCTTCAGACTTGAACTTCAGATGTTTCATCAGCTGATGACTTCAGTAGATATCATCAGCTGATGTCTTCAGTCTTTGTCTTCAGACTTTGTACACCAGTTGTTGATCTTCAGCACTTGTAGACTCTACAGCTGTTGTACTTCAGTACTTGGTCTTCAGCTTCAGCACTTGTGTTCTTCAGCTGTTTACCTTCAGCACTTGTGTTCTTCAGCTGTTCAGCTTCAGCACTTGTGTTCTTCAGCTTTTGAGCTTCAGTACTTTAGTCTTCAGCTGTTGAAGTCTTCAGTACTTGATCTTCAGCTATTGAAGTCTTCAGTACTTGTCGAACTGCTGATGAAGCCTTCAGCAGTTGTTGTGATATCATGTGGGACTTAGAGGTTTTCTGATCTTGGCTTATTGGTTCTTTTGGTCCAACAAACTCCCCCTGAACCAATGCAGTCAAAACCTCTAATTGATTTATTTTCCCACTTATTGTTGGCAAAATGGTTGGTCTTTTTCCTTCTTGATCAGTAGAGAAGATGACCCATATAAGCACTGGCCTGGGAAGAGATCTCAGAGATTTGTTTGGCAAGGTATGAATGGGAACTCTGTTTTGGGGAACTGGACACAGAGTTGTTATCCCATTCATGAGATCTACTTCCCCATTATGAGTCTGTACGACTCTCGAACATAGGCTTCAAGGAGAACAACCTGTTCTTCCTTGGAGAGTTCTTCTACTCCTCCTTCAAAGAAGAACTCTGGACCATAGTACTCAGATAAGTACTTCACAGTCCTGCCATTCTTCAACTCCATAGTAGTTACCTCCCTATAGACAAATTCATCAGGATGAGTGCCGTCAAGGAGTAACTGGAGCTCATTCTTCTTAATGTCTTCAAGCTTCTTATATAATAACCCCTTTTTGATCATCTTGTTTTCCAGTAAGGCTTGAGGGGTCATTTTTGATTGATGAGCCTTCTTGAATTCATCAATTATTTCCCATGGTGAGACTACAATGGCCAACATAATTGTAGAGTCTATTGTTTTTCTAACCTGGCCATTGTATTGTGTGGAATGGATCTTTTGTGGATTCTAGACTCACCTTGGGGTCTGGCCATACTCTCACTCTCTCCTTCTGATACTGAAATGTGTGTCTGAGAGTGTACAGCCTCTGAGCATGCCCTTTCATGGCTTGTATAGATGATGACTGAGGAAATTCCTTGTCAACCATCTCCAGTAGTTGCTCATCGTGCTGCTTCTACTGTTCTTCATCTTCTATCTTGACTCTAACCATTTCCCTTTGAGAGTCAGGTGTGATCATGGGTTAACTCCTGGGTTCTGGTAGCTTTAGAACAACAGAGAGTGGCAGACTATTATCTTCATCCTCTTCTTCTTCATCTTCTTCTATCCTCAGCACCCTTCTCCTCCTTCTAGGTGCATCACTGGATGATGGTTGGGTTGGTAAAGGAATTGGTTTTGAAGATTGAGGATGTTTGGATTTGGGCTTTGAGATTGGTTTGGAGATTTGAGGGGTGGGCTGTTTTTGAGTGGGTGATAGGGAAGGTTGTTCAAGCATTTTGGTTGTGAGTTTGGCCTTTGTAAGTCTTGCCATTTCAAACCTTTTTCCAGCCCCAACCTCATCAAGTGCTTCAATGATAACCCCCTTATGAAATTGCTCAGACAAATAGATTCTGGTGGCTATAGTCAGAATACTGTCTTTGGTCCATGAACGAATCTCCATCAAAGATCTTCCTAAGTATTTGGCAATGAATCGAATCATGATCTCCAATCTCTCTTTTTCCAGCACATCATATCCAGCCCATCTGGTTTGAATTTCCTCTACTTCCAACTCCTGATCTCACTGTCTAATGTGGCTATATCAAAGCCTTGCTTGAAGAGTTGCTCAATGATTTTGTCCAAGGATCGGCTGTGTGTGTCATCTGCATCTTTTACCAGCTCTTCCAAGGATTTTTCTTCAGCATTAGTTTGATCACCAGCACTTTTCTTTCTTTTGTAAGTGATCAGTTGTTGTTGCTTTTCTTTTTCCAACTCCTGGGTTTTCTCTTGTGCCATCTCATCCTCAGTTCTTTTTCTCTTCTTTTCTTTCACTGCAGTACTCTCCCCCTTGTTGGATGCATTGGTGGCAGGGGTTTGTACCGCAGAAATTTTCTTTTGCATAACATCATCAATGAGTGGCTGTAGATTTGAGGAGATCCTCTCATCAATGGCTTTATAAACAATGTCATTGATGATGGGAGTGATGAGAGATAGGGATTGTTGGAATACAGCAACCATCTGCTCTGGGGGGTTCTGTCCCGGAGAGATAGTGCCAAAAGTAGAAGCTGGAGGCTCAGTGAAGTGAGAGGGTAAAGTGTTTGGGGAACCTTCAAATGAAGGTGCCATCTGTGGGTTGGTGGGGGCAGATGGACTTACATCCTGAGACTTCTTGGCAAGCAGTTCTTGTAGTCTGCTTACCTCAGCCTCCAGGATGGTGTTGTGGGCTAGAACATCATAGAAAAAGCCCAGGTCATCATCAGCAGATGCTGAATCACCTGACCTCCTGCTTGTAGCAGGATGTACATGCACTGGGTGTAGACCAGTTTTAGCATGTGCCCCTTTTTCTTGGAACTGGGGACTTCCAGCCTCAGGACTATGTCCTTCATCAGCTGTTGCCTCTAGTGAGGTCTTAGCAATGTTACCAGCCTCATTCTGATCATGTGCTGATGCAGAAGAGGTGGCAGCCTCACTAGATTTCTAATCTCCCTATCCACACTAGGAGATAGAACTTGTAAACCCCGATGCTGTGGGTTGTCAGAAGCATGATGATCCTTGTCCTCAATGTTTGTGGTTCTCCCCTTTGTTGGTGGGTGTTGGGGAGGAGGAGAGGCATGTAACTGAGTCAGCACGTTTGCAATAATTATGGTTGGACTTTGGGGGGCGGTTGCATGGGGAGATGGGGTAGAAGCAGTGTGCACCTGGGGAGGATGGTGCTCTTCAATGGCAATCTCCTCAAGTGAGGAAGATCCCAGATGTGTGGGTACCCCTTGTGTGGTGGCTGCAGGCTCCTGTTGAGAGGAATCCTGAGCGGCTATAGCTGGTAGAGTCTCTGATACTGCTGGGGGGTTTAAACCAGCAAGTATATCCTGCATAGGTGGTACAGGAGCATCTTCAGGGGACTCATCTCCCTAAATAGCTGTTTTGGGTTGTTTTGGTTTTGGTTTAGTGGGGACATTGGTTCTGGTGGAGGAAGCTGTGGGTTCCCTGTGCTAGGGCTTTAGCATTCGGGCAGCTTCTTTGAGTGTAAGATCTGAGTTATGCCTGGAGTATACCTCAGCCAAAACAGCTGGTGCAGGGACTCCAAGGCCAACAAGGCCATCAGTTTTTAATTCATCTAAAATAATGGCCATCAGAAACCTGGGATATAATGGCCATCGGTTTGCCACAGGTTTCTGAGCCAAGTTCTTTATTTCTAGAAACACGATTTCAGAAAAATTAGCGGTTGGTGTTCTAGAATAGAATACAATACTTGTTGCCATTGGGATGACATTTGATCCCAAGAAGATGTCTTGGAGGCTAAGCAGACATTTACCATGTGAAAAATGACTTTCTCAGCGTCATGGAAATGTTTCTTTAGAACGGTTGTAGCTCGAAGATCACCTTCATACCCATGATTGATAAATGACATATCTGTTATGCCCTTTGGGTATGCAGTCACAGCGGTGGAGTCGTGTAAGTGTAATGCCTGACGAATGGTGTCGGCTGTAACGACCACTGGTTTCTGGTTGACAAGGGACCGAACAGAGATCTGGCCGGTAGACTCATCAGTATGAACAAAAGCATTTGACCAGAATTGACTGAGGGATTCAGGGTAGATGGTTGGATTCAAGAGAAAGGCTGTGCGATATGGGGAATCCACCATTAAGTCAATGGCATTATCATATTTGTTCCAGAAAGCCAACTTTGTAAGGTAAGCAACACAGTTATGTCGTGGTTTCAGACTCATGGTCGCCATGTTTGAGAGAGAGAAGTTCAAAAAATAACGGCTAATGAAACGTTTAGAGAAGAGGACACGTATTTATAGGGTAGGGGTGAGAAAATGACTGAAGGGTTTGGTGTTAGTCATCAGTAGTTTTAAACCGACTGTTGACATGGTATTACCCTTTCAGATGTTGAAACAGCTGAAGTCGTGGTTTTAAGCATCAGTAGTTAGAAAACTACTGAAAGCCATGGTTTTGACTTCAGATGATGAAACAACTGAGGACTTGGTGTTTGTCATCAGTAGTTGTGAAACTACTGAAGACAGTGGTTTTGTCATCAGTTGTTGTAAACAGCTGAAGACTTGGTGTTAGTCATCAGTAGTTATAAAACTACTGAAGACATGGTTTTGCTTCAGTTGTTTAGAGTGAAACAACAGTTGTAGAAACAACTAAAGAGAAAGTTCTCTTCAGTAGTTTTCGTCAATTCATAGCCTTTCAGCTGTTTCATACTGTCCTCAACACTTACTCATCAGACTTTGCATCTGCTTTTCAGGTGGTTCATAGGACGTCAGTACTTATCTGTTTGTACTGATTTCAGTAGTTGTAACTACATCAATAGTTGTAACTACATCAGTAGTTTAGAGCAGATAAAGTACTTCAGTACTTGTGAGGCATTTAGCCGTCAGTAGTTAAAAACTACTGAAGGTGAAAGGACTCATCAGTACTTATATGTGACATGGTTACCATGATCACCAGTACTTTTTACTGAAATCATCAGTAGTTGTCACTTATTCTAGCTGCAGCATACCAAGCCTTAACACAAGGTTTTGGAAAGTAGAACTATCCAAAGGCTTAGTAAAAATATCTGCAAGCTCATCAGCACTAGGCACAAACTTAGGATCAATCAGACATTTTTCAAAACAATCCCGAATAAAGTGATGTCTGATCTCTATATGTTTGGTCCTAGAGTGCTGGACTGGATTTTTGACAATACACAGATGTTGGACCAAAAAACCAATGAGCCTGATCAGAGAAACCTCTAAGTCCCACAAGACATCACAACAGCTGAAGAAGACCTGATCAGCTGTTCTACAAAGTCTGAAGAATACAACTGCTGAAGTATGTCTGAAGTACTGAAGACAAAGACTGAGACAACAGCTGAAGATCTAAAGTCTGAAAACTTCAACAAGTACTGAAGACAAAGACTGAAGATCAACAGCTGAAAGACAAAGTCTGATGTTCAAGTACTGAAGACATCAGCTGATGTTAACAGCTGATGACAACAGCTGAAGAGGGCTTCTTCAGTGTGTGTGGTTTTTTTTCTTCTTCAGTAGTTTTCTTTTCTTTTCAGTAGTTTGTCTACTTTTCTTTTCAGTACTTGTAAACAACTGAAGAGGTTGTTCTTCAGTTGTAGTGTCAGTAGTTTTATGTTTTTCAGTAGTTGTAATAAGATGTTTAACACTTAGGAACATTTGTAAGAAGATGTCAGTTGTTGACATCTTCAGTAGTGTTGAACATCAGTAGTTATCAAACGGTTACATGTCACTTTCAAGTGACATCAGCCTACGTCACTCTATCCTTTATAAGGAAGGATGACTCACCTGTAATCGTGCTTTGAGGCCGACAATCTTAATGCAATATTCTTTTGTCGGATATTTCTCTCTCTATAACAAAATTCTCTTATTGTTTTATATCGAATGTTCTTGTTTGAATTTGTCTAATTCTGAGCTATTCCGCTGCTATATCTGTTCTATCGATTAAACCAAGGGCTGAGATCCTAACAAATGGTATCACAGCAGGTTAATCATTGATCGATCTAACAATTGATCATTGAAACTGTTCAATCGCTCTAAGTTTAATTGAATTAGCAATTCGCAAGGATCTGTTATAGAGATTGAGAGTGTATCGCTTCTGGCCGCTTTATTTGAGGTTCTGTGTGGTTTTGAGCTAAATTTATTGTGATTTTACTTGAATCTGTCTGATTTTTACAATGACTACTTCTTCGAATGATCCTTTCAATACTGGATCCTCTACCAAGCCTCCGATCTTGGTGAGGAATGAGTATAACATTTGGCAGAGAAGATTGCTCCATCACCTGTCTGTCAATAGCTCAGGTTGTTGGACATCTGTGGTACATGGACCACATAGGCCAATGGTGAATGATCCGGAAACAAACCAGTTGGTTCCAAAGAAGAAGGAGCAATACTCCGATGAGGACAAGAAGTTGTTTGAAATCGATGCAAAAGCCCATGGAATTTTGGCTATGGCTATTCCTAATGAGATTTACTCTGGGCTTCTGCATTGTGAATCTGCTCATGACCTCTGGAATGCCATCAAAGAACAATTTGGTGGTACTGATGAGGTTTTAGCAAACAACAGGGAAATCCTCGCCCAACAATATGAGACTTTCTCTCATAGAAAGGGTGAGACTCTGACTCAACAGTTTGAGCGGTTTTCATGTTTAATTTCTGAATTGAAAATGGTTAAACATGAATATACCAGGAGTCAGATGAACCATAGATTCTTAAGATCACTGCCTGAGAGATGGAACACATATACCATTGTTCTACGCTCAAATGCTGATGTTGATCGCCTATCTCTCACCCAACTTCATGGGAAACTGCTTACATTTGAGAGAGAGATAGAGCAGAAAAGGAAATTGGTTTCATCTGGCAAGCTCACTGAGGATTTTGTCCAAGGGAACACTGCCCTGATTGGACATCAAGAGTCAGAATATGCGTCATCTGAAAGCCAGTATGATGAGCATATTGATTTCTCTACAAACACTTCTGAGCCTGCCTTTGTGAGTGTTGATAGTCATTCTGTTGGTAGTAATAGTGACAATCTATGTTTCATCATGGATGATCTCAAGGGGATTGCTGATGATGACTTAGAAGAGATGGATATTTTGAGCCAAATGGCCTTGATAAATATCAGATCTCAGAAGTTCTACAAAAGAACTGAAGGAAATTCCCAGGACTCTCTGGCAAAACCAAAGTTGGTTTTGACAAGAGTAAGTTGAAGTGCCATAAATGCCACAGGCTTGGGCACTTTGCAAGAGAATGTAGATCATCTGGATCTAACTCTCCTGCACCTTTTGTGACTTTCCCTGGCAATAGTCAACAAAACAGAGGGCAACAACCTGTCAATCTGGTTATCATCATCAACCACAATCTCCTGCATATTTTGTTCCACAGGGGCTAATGTCATATCCATACCCCTGCTATTACATGCCACAACCAGGCCAGGTTCAAGCACCCACTGCTCAGCAACCACATGCACTCCCTGAGCCTCAACCATCCCAATCTCATCAACCTAATCAACTTCAACAACACAGCTTCTTCACACCAGGAGTTGTTGACTGGAGCAGTTTACCAGATGATGTGTCTGGTAATGAACAACTGTTCTTAGGTGCTGGTCAACATGGTGGTGAGCATCCTTTTGGAAATCTAGCTCTCATGGCTTTGGAATCCTCTGATGGATCATCTTCAAGTACCTCTTCAACAAAGGTATCACAGGTATCCTCTGAGGCTAAGGCCAATTATGTTCTGAAACTTGCATAGCAGCATTTGCTTCTATTAGAGAAGCAATGTGGCTTTAATAATAAAAATGTAGAGCTAGAACAAATTATTTCCAAAAATAAAGCTGAGTTTGAGTCTGTGCTAAAAGAGAAAACTGATGAGATTTACAAATTAAAATGCCAAATTTGATGATAAGGCTAGGGAGGATGTACTCTTAGAGAAGTACAAAGACCTCAAAGATACTCTTGCTGTCACCCAGGTTGAGTGTGATCGATGGGTACAATCTTGCAAGGGCTTTGAAATGCTTCTTAGTAAGCAAACATCTTCCAATGTGAAGTTTGGAATTGGTTATAATCACACTGCTCCTCCTACAGTTTTTGCTTCAAGAGCAGGAGCAGAATCTGATGGAGAAAGTAATGACCAATCCACCTCATCATGTGATTCACTACTTGATAAAGCACCATCAGTAGTTGAAGTTAGTAGTAATCCCTCTGTGAACCTATCAGCTGATATTGATGGTTCAACTGCTGACACTCACATGATCAATGAGTTGATCAACCCAAGTGTTATCCCTAGAAGTACTAAGGGTACTGGAGAGCAGGGGATAACATCTGGAGTTCAAATCCTAATGACTAACAGCACTGAAAAGAAGAAAACTGTCAGTAGGAAGGATTTGAAGCCTACTAAGGAAGTTGACAAGAGGGCAAAAAGTGCTTCTAAACTGCTGAAGAGCAAGTCTTCAGTAGTTTCATCTTCTTTAGTTGATGATCAACAGAAGATGAAGAAGAAACC
>JACCIX010001281.1:0-100104 GCA_025506515.1 Flaveria trinervia
CTTCCATCATAAACGCTTTGATCCTTTCTAGCTTCTCACTCGTAGCCTCGACCAACTCGACGCACCATAAATCTTTATGGCCAATATCACCCCAACAAGCGGGTGTTCTACATCTCCTACATAAGGTGGCATGCCAATGGTTGCATGATAACTACTGTTATGTGAGAACTCAGCTAATGGTAAGTGGTCATCCCAACTTCCAATAAAATCAATAACGCATGCCTGGACCATATCTTCCAGCATCTGAATGGTTCTTTCTGACTGACCATCTGTTTAGGGGTGATAAGCAGTGCTGATATGTAACCTCGTCCCCATAGCATCATGAAATCTCTTCCAAAACATGGATGTAAACCGAGTGTCACAATCCAACACGATAGACACCGGTACACCATGATGACTTACAATCTCCTTGATGAATAGATATGCTAATCTCTCTAAAGAATACGTTTAGCGGACTAGTAGTAAGTGTGCACTCTTCGTCAAACAATTAACTGTCACCCATATGGCATTATACCCTTTCAAGGTACGCGGTAACTTTGTAATAAAGTCCATGGTGATATGCTCCCACTTCCACTCGGGTATGTCCAAAGGTTGGATCTTCCCACACGGCTTCTGATGCTCCGCCTTCACTTGCAAGCAAGGTACTTACTCACGTACTCCACTACGTCACGCTTCATACCTGACCACTAATAATATTCATCATGTCTTGATACATCTTTTTAGTACCTAGATGAATGGAGTACCAAGTCTTATGAGCTTCATCCATAATCTTCCCATGTAGATCCCCAAAACGAGGAATCCACATTCGTCCGAATCGGGACCTAACATCGAGTGTCTTTTCACCCAACTCCATGACTAGACCTCTCATCCTTTCAGAGTTAAGATGATCTTCCTACAGTGCCTCATCTTGAAACTCCTTAACCTGGTTCATCACATCGGAGGTCACAATCAATTGGTAACCCTTTACCCGAATCAGCTCAGGACTCTCCTTTCAGCTGAGAGCATTTGCCACCACGTTGGCCTTGCCTGGATGGTAATGGATCTCACAATCATGATCCTTTATGAGCTCTAGCCATCTCCTCTGCCTCATGTTCAAGTCCTTCCGCTTGAAGAAGTACTTCAAGCTCTTGTGGTCAGTGAATATGGTGCAGTTCATCCCATAGAGATAGTCCCTCAAATCTTTAACGTGAAGACCACCGCTGCTAGCTCCAAATCATGAGTAGGATAATTAACCTCATGAACTTTCAACTGTCGGGATGCGTAGGCTATAACTTTTCATCATTGCATGAAGACACATTCCAACCCCGAGTAGGAAGCATGAGAATATACCACCAAATCTTCGCTTCCATAGGGCAACGACAAGACAGGAGCTTGAGTCAACCTCGCCTTTATCTCCTCAAATGCCTTCTCTTAAGCTTCACCCCATACAAACTTCACATTTTTTCGGGTCAACTTGGTTAGTGGAGAAGCTATCTTAGAGAAGTCTTGGATGAATCTTCTGTAATAGCCCGCCAAACCCTAGAAATTAAGGATCTCGGATGGCGTATTTGGAGAGTTCCATTGCATTACCGCGTCCACCTTTGTCGGCTCTACCATAATCCCTTCGGGATTCACTACATGACCTAAAACCTGAACCTCTCACCACCAGAATACGCACTTGGATAATTTAGCCTACAACTTCTCCCTTCTCAACGTCTCCAACACCTCTCAAATGTGACCGACATGCTCCTCCTCACTATAGGAATAAATCAAGATATCATCGATAAACACAATCCCTGATTTATCCAACATCGGCCGACACACTCGATTCATTTAGTCCATAAAAGCAGCTGGCACGTTGGTTAATCCAATAGACATAAAGAGAAACTCGTAGTGTCCACAACGCCTGCAAAAAGCTGTTTTAGGAATATCTTGCTCCTTAACCTTCAGTTGATGGTATCAAGATCGAAGATCTATTCTCGAAAACCAACTGGCACCTTGGAGCTGATCAAACAAGTCATCAATCCTCGGTAATGGATACCGATTCTTCACTGTTAATTTGTTCAACTCCCGGTAGTCAATACACATCTCATAACTATCCTTCTCTTCACGAATTAGACCGGAGCACCCCAAAGAGAGATACTTGTCGAATGAACCCCTATCAAGCAAATCTTGTAGTTGCTCCACCGGTCTTTCATCTCGGTCGGAGCCAACCGATACGGTGCCTTAGTGATGGGGTGTGTCACACCCCGACCAAAGCGGCGGAACATGCCAGGGCGTAACTAAGATTGTTCAAATGCACATGACACTATTAAAGTGACAATATTTAATCAACTCATTCATTTCATAACATGTTCTTAAAAATACAAGAAAATAAATAGTTCTTAACTAATAACCTAACGGTCCAAAATAAAGTAACGTTTAAATCTTCAATCAACCGATAATCAAACCTGTAGCATTGCATAAAATATGTTTTGTCAACATGTATGTTGGTGAGCAATTCCATGACTTTATAAATATAATATAAGCAAAAATCCACAACTCAAATATGTGAAGCCGTAAATAAAAGTTACAATTGAGGTATATCAATCATAAATAAATGAGGCTCCTTTCTAATTGATAAAACTACCATATTACAAGGAGGAGCGTATGATCATACTTATTGAGGATGAGGATGAGGCTAAACGATCAAAAGCAATAAACATGTAGCAATTAATCATATGAGGTATATAACATACAATTGGATAATTATTCTAAGCAACACATAACCTAGAGGTTGTGGGTTGAGGATCTAGATGTTAAATCTTTTTTTGGTTGAGTAAGTACGCTTGCTACCCCCAAAGTATAGAAGAGAAAACGTGAATGAAATTACTCACATGGAATAAAATGACGTTGATGAATAAATTTTGAATAAAATCCTCAAGTAAGCGAGTCCGACGGTTTTAACATGTGTGTCCTAGATTGAAAGATCTTGAGTAAGTATTGAGTCTTGAAGATGAAATATAAATGGTATAAAGTTCATAAAAATAAGGCTTGGGTTTTTGGGAGTTTTAGTTATATTTTACAAAGTGTGTTTAAATAACGTAAGTATAAAATGAGTTTTACAAGAAAACGGGTCCTTGATGTTTAGTTTTACTCAACTATTGTTAAGTTTTACATATGGGAGTTGGTTTAGTGCTAGTATGCACGATCCCATTAAAGTATGCATGAAGGTCCGACTTACACTCTCTTAAACCCGAGTTTGTGACTTTAATTAATAAAGAAATTGCTTAAACCCGATCTTAGTATAAAACCAAGTTTGGTTCCGTCATACATAATATTATTAATACAAATAAGTAAAGTGAAACATAAGTAAAAAAAATTAGGAAAGATTTTTCTTTTGGCGTTTTGAACGGTGACTAGCTCGTTAAGACGATAAGTTCGACTTTTACTCAGGTTTATTTTTACCGAAACTTGGTTTGAGATAATATTTGTTCTAACACTTCCAAAATCTTAAGTAATATGAGTAATATAAAGTAAAACATAACTAAAAAGATAGGTTGAACATTTGGTGGTTTGAACATTGACTAACTCGTTAAAACGGGTGATCGATTTTACTCGGTTTTTACCCGAAACTTGGGTTCAAGCCAAGATTTGTTCTACACCTCCATATCAACCATATAATAACTAAAATATCATGAAAAACTCAGATCTAAAGTGTTTGATGTAACATGGTCACTTAAAAGTTATTTAAAGTGCTTAAATGAGCGTTCGGTTTGGTTTGGTCTTTGACTCGGTATGAACCCGAGGATGGTTACCACATGTCCAAAACCATTGAACTTAAAATATGGAAAACTTTCAGATCTAAACTCAAACAAGAAAGTTAATCGAGTAAACTTCTCGAAAACGACCCAAACGGGTCTAAAATGCATAAATATGAGTTTGAATGCCACAAGACTTAAATAAAGATGAAAATGGTTTTGTGAACATAAAATAACTTAGAAAAACTGAAAATAACCAAAATACATACCCGAAATGATTTGAAATGCAAGATTCAGTTCCGTTGACATTTTAAAGTCAAACTTAAGCAAAACTAGCTAGAACAACTTACAAGATCAAAACTTTTGGGAGAAGAAGATGAAAATGTGCAGGTGAAATGGTTGAGAATGAGTGGTATTTATAGGGAAAGATTAGGGTTTGAGGAAATGGGTAATGCGTTTGTCCGGTGGGTAAAAGGGTGCACTTTGATTCTTTTATTTAAAATAAATTTTAATTTAAATAAATTATGACCAGGTATCTATGGTTTGGAGGGTTCTAGAATAGTTACGGGTTAGGTCTTGGTTGGTTTGGATGGTTAAAATACAAGTCCGGACCTTAAACGAACCGAAAACGTTAAAAAACTGATTTTGCTGAAAGGAACTGTGGGTCACGCCACGACAAGTATGAAACATGATTACATCATAAAATCCATCATTTTATTAATATTCAAAGATCCGAAGACCAAAACGAGTCGGGTTTACATACTGGATAAGAAATACAAAACTAGTCGAAAATGACGAATGTCACAGTATTCCCTACTTTTGGAAATTTCGTCCTGAAATTAGGAAGAAGAATGATGAAGAGATGCGGGTAATTTTCCTTCATGACGTCATCTTTCCCAAGTAAATTCGGCACCACGTCTTGATCCCAACGAACTTTCACTAACGAATACGGCTTCGTTTGGTTCGTTTCTCGTTGCGATCCATAATTTCTACGGGTCTTTCAACAAATTGTATTGTCTAATTGATATGTACTTTGTCGAGTGGTATGTGGAGATTACCCTCGGCTAAGCATTTCTTAAGATTTGAGACATGAAAGGTAGGATGAACACCGGAAAGTTCTTTCGGTAAATCGAGTCTATAAGCCACTTTTGCAATCCTTTCGAGGATCTTGAATGTGCCTACGAAACGAGGAGCTAGTTTTCCTTTCTTTCCAAAATGGACTACCCCCTTCCAAGGAGATACTTTGACGAGGACAAGGTCGTCGATGTGAAATTCTAGAGTCTTTCGCGTTTATCAGCATTACTCTTTTTACGGCTTCTAGCGGTGAGTAAATTCTTGTGGATTTGATCGGTACGATCGGTAGTGTCTTGAACCATCTCAGGACTGGTGATTTGAGTTTCACCAATCTCGTTCCAACAAATCGGAGAACGACACTTGCAACCATACAGAGCTTCAAACGGACCCATACCAATGCTAGAATGGAAACTATTGTTGTAGGAGAACTCAATAAGTGGAATATGAGTTCCCACTTTCCACCAAAGTCTACTACGCATGATCAAAGCATATCCTCAAGGGTTTGGATTGTACACTCGGATTGGCCATCGGTTTGAGGGTGGTAAGCGGTACTAATGTCAAGGCGATTACCTAGAGCATTTTGAAGCGATTTCCAAAAATGAGACGTGAAACGAGCATCACGATCGGAGATGATGGTCATTGGAATACCATGGCGGCACATGATTCTCGGACATTGATTTGAGCTAGTTGTTCCACGGAATACTTTTCTCGCATCGGAATGAAGTGAGAGATTTGGTCAATCGATCGATGATTACCCAAATACTATCATTTTGGTTTCGGGTATTTGGGAGCTTAGTGATGAAATCCATGGCAATGTCTTCCCATTTCCAAACAGGAATCAAGGTTGCTCGAGTAAACCCAAAGGTCTTTGATGCCCGGATTTAACCTTTGAGCTTGTAAGACATTGAACCGTAAAGTGCCACATCCTTTTCATACCGGGCCACCAATAAATGGGACGAAGATCGAAGTACATTTTATCCGCACCGGGATGCACAGAATAACATGACTTATGAGCCTCGTCAAGAATGAAAGTACGAAGGTCGTCATGATCGGGAAGCCATAAACGATTGAGCATGTAAAGTAAGCCATTGGGTTTAGTTTCGAGTTGAAGTTTGGCTCCACATGACATTTCTTCGTACATGTTACCATTATCAATGGAGGTGCACTGGGCTAGATAGATGCGGTTTTGAAGATTGGTCTGGATGATAATTCTATGGAGCAAAATAGATTTAACATTAACTTTTCGACTAAGGGCATCGGCCACAACATTCGCTTTACCGGGATGGTAGCGAATTTCGAAATCGTAGTCACTATGTAGTTCGCCCATCGCTGTTGTCTCATGTTCAGATCTTTTTGGTTGAAAATGTGTTGAAGAGTTTTATGAGCGGTGAATACTACACATTTTGTACCATAAAGATAGTGTCTCCAGATTTTTAAAGCGAAAACGACGACACCAAGTTTGAGATCGTGAGTTGTGTAATTTTTCTCATGAACTTTGAGTTGTCTTGAGGCATAAGCGATAACTTGACCTCGTTGCATGAGAACGCAACCGAGACCTGGTTGGATGCATCACAAAATACCACAAAATCGTCGTTTCCTTCAGGGAGGGCTAAGATAGGAGCATTCCAAAGCATATGCTTAAGAGTTTGAAAAGCTTTTCTTGTTTGGTCCCCATTCGTAATATTTTCCCTTATGAGTTAATGTGGTGAGGGGTAGCGCGATTTTGGAGAAGTTTAGAATAAAACGCCGCCAAACCAAGGAAGGATGAATCTTCGGTAGGTGTGGATGGAGTCTTCCAATCTTTTACGGCCTCAATATTAGCGGGATCAACATGAATACCTTTATCGTTAACGATGTGACCTAAAAATTGAACTTCTTTTAGCCAAAATTCACATTTCGAAAATTTGGCATAAAGTTGTTCTTTTCTTAGGAGATCGAGCATGGAACGTAAATGATTGATAGGACCTGGTATTTGAACGAAATACCTGGAGATTATCGTGTGCTTCAGCTGTTCTCCAATCATGGTACCACCACTTAAAGTGTGGAGTAAAATCCTGTGGCATTTCCCTGAGTGGGATTCTTGACATTGTGCGCGGAGGATTCCACTTCAACACTATCTTCGGCTTGCCAGTAATGGCATCAACCTCAGACCTTCGGATATACCTCGTAGGCTATTGAGGTCTGAAGTTAACCCATCTAGTGTGGTACTCCTTCTTTAAGGCAGCCTCAAACCAGCCTGACATCTTCCTCGAGTCAGCATACAAAAGCTTTAGTTTGGCCAGCTGGTTGAGCTCAAAACCTGGTAGAGTCTTTAGATCATGTGAAAATCTAAAATACGCTATGCCCTTCTCCCTCTTAACTACATAGACGTTAAGGTCATCAAAGTATGCCCATGCTATAATCCTACCTCACACTTATGATGTTTCTTGACTCTGTAGAGTTTGGTGTAGGAATCCTTCTTTGGTGTAGTACGTTGGGCTCTAACTTCTTCAAAACATGCAGTCCACTCAGCCTTACGAAAGTCAACATCATCATTTGAAACTTGGGCTGTGTCATCTGCTTTCTCTGTTTCTTGCTCCATATTGTTTAACACCTCAATAGTATCACTGACAAGGGATTCACCCAGATTGGGGACCACATTACCCTCATTGTCAACGTACTGAGGGTACTCCTCGGCAGTGACATCTTCGATCTCTACATCATCAACATCGTTGACCTCTTCGTCACTAGTCGAATCGCATGTCGGAGCATCTTGTACTATTTCATCTGGATTTAGCTCGAAAAGCTCTGCGAGTTGCTCATTTGATAAGTCATGAATTATTTCCCTTCTTCAGGGGTATAATTCACTGAACTCCTGACCATCCCTTGCAGATCAAGAATCATTGTTAGCTGAGACTTGACCTGCTGAAGGGGAGCAATGTCAAACTCATCTCTTTGGTAATTTTGATCTGTTTGATTTAAACATTTCAACACATAAATCATTAGTAATTCATCAAACAGAAAGGCATTAACATAATATAAACATAAGTACATTGTGTTCAATTACATGATTCAAATACAAAAGAAGATAAATACATAATCATCTAATCTTTACTTTTCCTGTATCAAGGTTTCATCACTTGTAGGGGTAGAGGTAGAGGCTGATTTATCCTGTCTGTTCTTAGTCTTGTTCTCTTGACCTGTAGCAGTGGCCGATGCAGGTGCATCCCCTCTTTCTGCTTCTTCATCATCGTCACTCTCTTCATCTTCATCCACATCATAGTCATCACTATCATCACCATCTCCCTCTTTAATCTTCAGAGGCTCATCTTAGATCCTTTAAGTTTGAGCATGATGGTCTTCTTAGCATTCTCCAACTCTTCAATTTTCTTAGCAGAAGTGACTCTATGCTCTTGGAGTTGGGCAATCTCGAGGCTCTAAGCAGTCATTTGCTGGGCCTGCTCCTTGATTAGCCGATCCTGCTCCGAGATCTGATACGACTACACAGCAGTGAGATCTGCAAGCTGTCGGATCTGTGCAGTCTTCTCTTCATCAGCAGCTAACAGTCGCATCACCATACGGTTTAGCACTGACAGCTGGTCCTCTACCCCAAATTAAGGCAGATGAGATCCATATATACGTGCGGGATCAGATGAGGGTCCTGATTGGTGGCTAGTGGTGGTGGTGGTTGTGGTAAAGATAGGTTGGGTCTGTGAGATATTGGAGGTGATGTAGGAGTGAAAGATATGGTGGTGGTTGGCATATTTACAGTGGTGGAAGGTGTGGTAGTGGTAGTGGTAACTGTGGTGGCTGTGGTGGTGGATGGTGGGCTGTAGAAGTGGTAGGAATGGTGGTAGATGTAGGCTGTGGTGGGTACGAAGGTGAGTCTTCTTCTCTTCTTCTTCTGGTCGTGGGGCTGAGCCATCCGTTTCTTCCTCGATCCAGTCGAGGTGGATGCTCCCCCTAGAACACGGCTAGTAGACTCAGGAGCATAGCTGGGATCTACTATCGTCTCTCCCGAATCCCTGGGGCGTTCACCAACCGCCCGGAGTCCATACTCGGTGGGAACAACCTTGCTTCCACGGTCCTTGTCAAGGGCTCCTCATCTGACTCTTCTTCCTCCTCACCAGGTATGAAGTCCTGGTGGAAGCCTGCAGACTCAGCTATGTCACCTGTTGGGGCAGACACTGGGGGTATAACATCTGAAGCTGTGCCCCTCGTTGGAGCAGGCATATCATCCCCAACATCCACACTATCATCATCGTCTGAATCATGCTCTGGGAGCACAACCTCTCATCATCTGAATCGCTGTCATCATCACGCCATTTGCGTCTACCTGGTGCCACATATTGTTCATTTGCCAGATGGCCGATCAACCTTTTACCTGGGGCTTTACCTGCTTGCCCCGATACACTCTCATGCGACCAAAGTCGTGTCATCCATAACCTCTAGGGCAACCGCATCATGTTTCTCTTGGAAGTAATGGCAGCTTCTCGTTAAAGATCAGCTGCAGAAATCTGGGATACATACAAAAACCCTCCTTCCCCTTGGCCTCCAGATTCTCCACCAGATATGAGAAGATCATGCTCGAGAAGCTGAAGGGGTGGTTCAGCACCAGTGCCACATAGGCATTCTGAATCTGGTCTGACAGGTCATCAAACCCACCCTTCGAGAAGCAATACACTTCAGGATCACATGCGCCAAGTATTTATACTGGGGACACAGTTGCTCTTGTTGAGCACACCTGAGTTGATGTCCCCAGCATATTTAATCCTGAGGAAGCAACCTCTGACTGTAAGTGGATGTAGTCTGGTGGGTTGATCAATATCATCCCGAAAATCAAGTACTCTCTGGATGTCAGCTGCTGTAATTTCAATGTCATGACCATGAATGGAGCTCCGTATGCTGTAGGCTCATGTGAACGATCTACGGAGGCATTTTCCCAGAAAGCCTGATGTAACGACCTGTAAGGAGTACACTGTGTGGATATGGCTTTATGTATCCGAGAGCGTCGAAGAAATGCAATAATATCTGTAAACTCGGCTCCATTCCGAGTCGTATGGTCCAAATGAGCACATATATTGTGCTTTGGATTTATGGACCATCTATCAGCCATTGACCTGAAACACAAGACCAGAACCATTTGTAAGTCATACATTCAAAATTCAGTTCAAGGTGTATAGTTTAAATTCAATCCGATACATTCGTGCGAATGAATCATGCGACTGGAGTCAGTCGTTTGTTCTTTCGTGCGACTGAGCTCGTTCGGGTGAATGAGACATGCGACTGAGTTCAATTTGCTGACTGAGTCTGCATTTGTTCAGTCGGCCGACTGAACTCATTCGCATGGTTCATTCTGCCGATTGATCCAATCGCAAGATTCAATCGTGCGATTGAGTTCATCCGAACGACCAATCGCATGACCCACTGTTCAATTGCTGAGGTTCGAATCTTGACCAATTCAAGTAATTTAACATGTTTAATGGTCCATTAGACTCGCCATCTTGTCACTAATGACCTATTAAACTTAATTTTAACATTTTGCTTAGTTTATGTAGGTTATTAGGCATTTTTCAATCCGGTTAATGTTTCATTCGAATAACACAAATTTGACTCAAGATTCTTCTGATTTCTATAAGATTAAACTGCAATGTACCTGTATACTTGTCAATCGAATGTCAGAAGATCAATAGCAATGTAAAACACTATCTCTAGAAATTTTTGGCAGAGTAACGGGAAGAAAGCGATTTGGGTGCGATTGGGAGTGATGAGTGAAATGCGATCGACTGAGGCCCTTTAAATACTAACCCTATTTTCAATCGCCCGACTGGCCTCATTCGCTCAGTTCATTCGGCGACTGAGGTTCAGTCGTGCGATTGGCCCAGTCTCGCTTTCAGTTGGCCGACTGAGTCTCAGTCGGTCGACTGACTCATTCG
This sequence comes from Flaveria trinervia, assembly GCA_025506515.1. Taxonomy (NCBI): domain Eukaryota; kingdom Viridiplantae; phylum Streptophyta; class Magnoliopsida; order Asterales; family Asteraceae; genus Flaveria; species Flaveria trinervia. The sequence continues at coordinate 10,709 of JACCIX010001281.1, forward strand.
TGCCCTTTCATTGCTTTCTCAATTAACCGACTGAGTCTCAGTCGGTTGACTGACTCATTCGCACCCTGTCATTCGATCGAAAGGATCATTCTTAAACGCCATTCGGGTGAATGACTAATTTCATGTCCAGTCGTGCGAATGGGATCCATTCGCATGGTTGGTCCATATTCATGGTCCAATCGTGCGAATAGGTCACACTTAGTAGATTTTCTGCCATTTTGAACATTTTAACCTTTTGAAATAGACATTATGAGTTTTGATCATCTCACCATGATCATTTTTAACCAATTTAGTCACCTCAGACGTGACTGCTTTAAACTTGAAAATTCATGTGGTCATCTCAGACATGACCCATTCAGTGAGTTGATCCCTTATCGATTTTCATGATGTAGTCCGGCAAACAAATTAACTAAAACGACTCGCTAAATTAGAAACTTAAACTAAAGACAAAAATTAAGACTTTGTTTTGGCTTTTTGTGAGAGATAGAACCTAAGGTGGAAATCTACTGGATTTGGTTCCGGATAGAAAGCTTCAACTTAGATTGACCACACCTGGACCAATTCAATTTTGGAATCATACAGGCACATCAAATCATTTGGACTTGTTATCAAAATCTTTTGATGCTCATTCTTGGTGTTCATCCAGAGTCATTAGCAACTTTAGGAAATCATACTGGAACTCTTAGATCACCACATTGATTTGAACTTTCAAGAATTGCAGCCACAATGATTGTCAATATGTTTGTCCACTTAAATCCATACACAGACTCTTGACACAAACTGGTGATTGTTTTTGGTTTAATTATTTCAACGAACATTTGTGGATCCCACACTTATATGGTAATCAACAATCCTCATGAGCTTTTGAGCGGTCTACGGTTTTATTTTACAAGAAGAGACTATTCTTAGAGCTTTCAAGGAGAAGCCAATCCTCATGTCAGTGCCATCGCACAGCAGAGAGGCGGCAACAACAATGAATTCTAGAATATCTAGTTTATGCTTATCCTCAGGTCAGTGCCATCGCCAGCAGCGAGGCGCACAACACCTATCTCCTTATTAGAGCAGCTTCATTTTATTTTGCATCAATTACCAACAAATAAGTTAGCTATAGCATTTTATTTTTTTTTTTTTGGTGCTTTGCTCTATTTATGGTCATCCGCACACATTTGTGGCGTTTACATGCTCATTGCCCCTTATTGGAATATTGTTGATTGTGTTAACCAGCGATAAATGGGAGCCCACAGTCAGTTGAACCACTTAGTTTGATCTTGAGATCACCAGTCAGGTCTAATCATCTATTGTGTTGAATCTACCGACATATCAATTGTGGTCTAGCCACCTCTAGGTCTACTCTATTGTGTTACCTTTAGAGTTACCAGTTTTTCTATCATCTTCCCTTTGATATTGCTTAGACTACACAGACTTATACTTTGAATGTTTTGCAACCTTTTCAAAATTAAAATTCAAAGTCCTTCTTGATTTGTTCCAGTGTACTATCATATTCCAAAGGGTTTGAATCGGTATCACAGATACGATCTACCTTATATCAGCTTTCCACTCCTTCTCCCTCGTTTTTTTTATTATAGTTATTTATATTTTATTTTTTTTTTTATGTTGCTTGCTGACTATTCTCCCCCTAAATACTAAAATCATAACTGGTTTCATTATTTTAGGATTTTAATAAACAGCAGAATAACATAAGTTTAATTTTAAACAGACTAATTTAACCAAATAAGCTCAAATAAAATGAAGAATTAACTAACTACATCGACTACACATGATCATCATCAGGAATAACCTCACTTCTCTTTTTAACGCCGTTGACCTCTAGCAGATATTGAAAACGTGGTTTATCAAAGGCTTTAGTATAGAGGTCAGCGCGTTGAAAGTCAGTATTAATTTTGACCACATCAATTAAGTTCTTTTCAAAACAATCTCGTATGAAGTGATATTTAATACCGATATGTTTGGTCTTAGGATGTTGATTCGGATTTTTAGTTACTGCAATTGCAGCAGAGTTATCTACAAAAATAGGAGTAGAATAGAATTTAAACCGTAATCCCGCATTTGCTGTTGAATCCAGATGATTTGTGAACAGCAACTTGCAGCAGCAACATATTCGCTTCACAGGTTGACAATGCAACCGATGTTTGCTTCTTACACTACCACGTAATTAATCTTCTCACAAGAATGGGACACCCTGAACCTCCGTAATCCGATTCACTATACGCCGTGAGCTCAAAATCATCATCATGAGGATACCACAACCCAAGTGTGGGTGTACCCTTTAGATAGCGAAAAATCCTTTTGACCCCGATCAAATGATTGACCTTAGGTTTAGCCTGATATCTAGCGCATAAACATGTCGCATACATGATATTAGGTCTAGAGGCAGTGAGATACATGAGGGATCCAATCATTCCTCGGTACATCGTGGCATCCACAAGATCTCTATTTTCATCAGGTGCTATGTCGTGATTCGTAGCAAGTGGAGTACCAGCAGCAGAAGCATTCTCCATGTCAAAATGATTGAGAATGTCTCTTATGTACTTGGTCTGATGTAGGAAGATCCCATTTGGTGTTTGATCCACCTGTATCCCGAGAAAGAACTTCATCTCCCCAATAGCACTCATCTAAAACTCTTTCTTCATAACTACTTCAAACCTCTTGCATAACTCTTCGTTCTTTGAACTGAAAATTATGTCATCAACATAGATTTGTACGAGCAGTAGGTCGCCATCTTTTTCTTTAATGAACAGCGTGCAGTCAATGACTCTCCTGCGAAAGCCGTGTTTCACAAGATGAGTCGAGAATTTCTCATACCAAGCTCTTGGAGCTTGATGAAGCCCGTATAAAGCCTTGTCGAGCTTGTAGACTCTATCCGATGATAAGGATCTTCAAATCCCTCGGTTGACTGACATAAACTGTTTCTCTGATTCCCCATGAAGAAATGCACTCTTCACATCTAATTGATAGACTTTAATCTTCATGTACGATGCATAGGCAACGAAGATACGAATGGCTTCCATCCTTGCCACGGGTGCAAACACCTCATTGTAATCAATTCCCTCGACTTGGTGAAAACCCTGAACCACCAGTCGAGCTTTGTTCCTGATAATGACCCCTTGGTCATCCTTCTTGCATTTAAAACCCATTTGGTGCCAATGACCTTAGCACCTTTAGGTTTATCTACCAGAGTCCATACTCCTAACTTCTTGAACTGAAGAAGTTCTTCTTGCATGGCACTCACCCATGCCTTATCGTTTAGTGCATCACTGACGTATTTTGGCTCAAACTGCGAGACAAAACACCGATAAGCACCATCATGAATGTATCCCTTTTCCATAACAGAGGCATAATCAGCTGAGTACAGTTGATTTTGGGTTTGTACTCCTGATCGGACATCCCCAATGACATTGTCTAAGGGATGATAAATGTTTAGACGTGTTCCTGGAGTAGTAGGAACAGCTACCTCAGATCCAAGATGATGAACATTGGTTCTGCATTTGAGTAGTTGGAGTTTGAGGCACTGAAGTCAAGGGTGCATCACTGGTAGAGGCTTGTGGACTTTCAGGAACTGGAACCCATTCCTCCTGACTATTCTGGTTATCTTCTTCAGCTTCATCTTCAGAGGAGGAGTCACTGTCGTCGACTACTCCCCCTGACTGAGTAGATGACTCTCCATGTGAGCTAGATGTTGGTGGATTCAAGCTATCATGCATCATTCGTGTAGTTAATTCGTCATCCGGGGAGAGAGAGGGATGTTGAAGGACTTGAAGAATCCATCATAGTCAAAGAAGTAGGAGGCGTGGTCCTTTGCCAGTAGGTGGTGTGGTGAATCGCTGAACGTCACATTACACCACACTTCTACTAGACCCGTTGAGTTGTTGTAAACTCGCTTGTTCGGTATGTTGTATCCTAAAAGATGCCTTCATCTGCGTTCTCGCTAAATTACCCACTTGTGTCTTCTTCAGAAGTGTGCACGGTGCCCCAAATGGTTCGAGATACTCCAAGTTCGGTTTGTGTCTTGTAGTAGCTCGTAACATGTTTTACCGTGGCGCTTGACTATCAGGACTCGATTCAGTGTACAACAAGCATTCGCCACTACCTCATTCGAGAATTGGATAGGCATTTCGAGTCTGCCAGCATAGTCCGTGCTGTCTCTATCAAGCTTCTGTTCTTTCTCTCAGCAACGCCATTCATCTGAGGTGTGCAGGCAGAAGTGAATTGATGCACAATTCCCTTTTCCTTGCAGTATGCCTCCATCCACTGGTTCTTGAATTCCGTTCTGTTTCTGAGCGTACTTGTCTAACTTTCAGCTTGTAGAGAGATTCCAGTGTGGTTACCAACTCCTTGAATGATTCAAATGTTTCTGATTTGGATTTGAGAAACATTACCCAAGTGAACCTTGAGTAGTCATCGGTGACCACAAAACAGTACAGTCACCTGCAATGCTCTTTGTACTGATTGGACCAAAGAAATCCATGTGAAGAAGTTCAAGAGGAAGTTCTATTGAATTAACTTTCTTTTCCATATGAGACTTCTTTGACGACTTGCCTTTCTTGCAATCTACACAAAATCAGAAGCTGAAAGTTCTTAACATTAACTCCTCTCACCAGATCCTTCTAAATCAAGTGATTCATCTTCCTTTGACTAATTTATCCCATTCTCCTATGCCAGGAGATGGAATCCTTTTTAGTAGCTTTAGATAGAAAACACTGAACCTCATGATCCATTGTAGAAGCTGTTGATAGATCCAAGACAAAGATCTTTATATCTTGAAGCAGTCATCAAAACTTGGTCCTCTAGGATCACGTAGTCTTTCTTCAGTACGTAACACTTCTTGTTGTCGAATATGACTTTAAATTCCTTATCACGTATTTGGAAACAGAGAGTATTTTGTTTTGAAGTTGCTGGACGTAGTTCACCCTATCAAACTTAACTTTCTGATTTCCAACTTCTCCCTGAGCTGTGTATAGCCTCCCTTGTTTCCAGCAAACGAAACATGCCCTCCTTTTATTTGTTTGACGTTTGATAAAAGAGCTCTGTTTCCTGTCATGTGCCTGGATGCTCCGCTGTCTACTATGCACGTTTTGTTTCAGCACTGTATTGAACAACCTGCACATATAAGGTAAAGGATTAGTTTAGGTTAGGAACCCAAGCCTTTACTGGCTTGTGTTTCCCAAGGCATCACACATCAGAAATTCAACCCATTGACCCTTAGAGGGTGAGGGTAGCTCAGGTTCCTTCTTGTCATCATTATCAAACATAGAGATTGACTTCTCTATCTAAGCCAGATTGTGCAATGCCTGTTTGTGATAAACCTCGACTGGCTAACGGGTTGAACCTTCTGTTCACTAGTTCTTCTAGGTGGAGTTAAAAAGCTCCTTTAGAAGACCTATGCTTTGAGTCCTGAGTTCAATCTTCTTCCTAGGTGTCTGATAATAAGAACAATAGGAAGCAATGTGTCCACATTCTCCACAATTGTAGCACGCCCTGCTATCAACTTTATGATTAAACTTTCTTTGTGGAGACGTTGTGACACTCTAGTAACATCACTCACTTTAGGTTTTGACACTGGTTCTTTTGATGTTTTTACTGGTTTAACAAAATTAACTGATTTAATCTGTTTGACATCCTTTTCTTTTTGGTTAATTGGTCTTTGACTTGAAGTATGTGAAAGATATCCTTAAAAGCCCTTTTAGGTTCTGATTTGACTCTGTTTGACCCTGACTTAAGTTAACCTTTTCAAATTCCTTTTCCAGATTAAGACAAGGCAATTTACCCTTTGCCTTTGAAGTGGCCTCCTTTTGTTTGTTTCTAGTGTCAATAGATGAACATAAGGAATCTGGATCACTAACAAGAGGAGTAGACACTACATGATCCTTGATGGGATTACTATTTACTGGTCTAGTCTTAGTGTTCATTAAAGTCTCAGATGGTGGTGGAACCCTTTTGTATCCCAATCCCTCCCCGTTGTTCCTGTCTCTCACTAAGTGTTGGACTATGTGTGAAGAACTAGTCCAACTATGCAGTTTCTGTTTAATGAATTTAGATCTACTTCCAGAACTGCCTTTTGCTTCTTAGTGTCTTCTATGGAGTTTAGATAGTACCTAATGTCATTAGCTTGGTTAAATGCAACTACTTCGGTTTCCCTAAGCTGTTTAATCAAAAGGTCTATTTTCTTTATAACTATGCTCATTTTGTTTTAGTACCCTATTAGCCTCAGTGCACAGTTGCAAATCTTTTACTAAGTTATCATTATGATCTAATAACCTAGTAATTTTTCATCTATGCTATTCCTAAAAGTATCACAATCAGAACAAGCATGATTATTAACATTTGGTCAGTAGTACTTACCTGAGTTGATTCAGAAGAGTTAGCCATCAACGTAGCATCACATGTCTCTGGTTTTGGTGATTCTGTCTTTTCTGTCTTTGACGTGGTAGTATCCTCTTTAGGCTGGTAACTGACCTCGTTGCAGTTGCTTCTTCACTATGTGCATTGCTATCTCAACTGCTAGATCTACTTCACTAGCGGAATCACTGTCAATATCTTCTACACTTGCAATGTTTGATTCCCTGGTGAGACTAACCTAAAGCTCCAATCCTGTCCTTCATCATCATGAGCAGTCAGGCTTTTGGATCCTTGTTTGATGAAGTAGAACTGGTAGCTTGCTTGTCTTGACGAGTGAAGGACGAGAATGGGTTCCCGTTACCCGTCTTCTTAGGCTTGACACATTCTCTTTTGAAGTGTCCTTCTCTCCACAGTTGAAGCAGGTCACTTTGCTCTGGTCAAAGCCGAATGTGGTGTCCTTAGTCGCTACTAAGTTCTGTCCAGTTTGTTTTACAAACTCTTTGCCCTCCGGACAGCACTGGCTAAAGCCCACATTATATCCATTCTTCAAGCTCCATTTCGTCCACCTGCTCGTAGTCCTCGTCTGCCAAATGGCAGTTTGCAATCTTTCTAGCAACCAGTTCATCATATGAATGAACAACTGCTGCCAAAAGATCCATGTGCTCACAAGCTACTTCCACAGTCACATTACCGAGGTTCTCGGTCTTCAGTCTAGTAGCATTCGCTTCAGATCCAATGTATTGGGTACAGGAAAACCCTGACGTTTCTGAACCTGAAGGAGGTGCATGTGTAGGACCCGATGAGCTAGATACAAATGCAGTCTGGAGAGGTGCTCCAGATGTCTTAGCTTGAGGCGTGGCATTATATAAAGCTAGATTTTGATTGTACGTAGACTTCTGAGCTCTATACTTCATTCTAAGTGATTCTTCTCGCAACTTAAGAATGAAGTCATTAATATCCAGTTTTGACAGCATTCCATTCTATCTAAGATTAGACACGAATGAAACCCATTTTTCAGGCAATCCGTCTGCAAAATTAGTAACTTTCTCTTCCATGGTAGTAGCCACTCCATGTGTATGCAGTTCACTCATCAGATGGTAGAATCTATCTATAACATCGTCCAAACACTCGTTTCCCATCGATGAGAAGTTGTCGAATTCCTTCTTTAACTCCTTAGCCTTGATTGCCTTCAACGAGGCATTCCCGTCGTACCTCTTTTCTAGCTCATGCCATAGTTTCTTGGATTGCTTATTCTCTGAGTACTGGTGGAATATGTCTTTAGGAATGGACTGTGTAATCAATGCATATACCCTCTTCTCTGCATTATATTTGACTTTCTGCGCGTCTGTCATCCCTCCTAAGGTTAACTTTACTCCATCGGCTCCCACCGACGTACTATATCCAATCTCAATGGCTTCCCACAGATTCTGATCCACTCCATTGAGGTAGATCTCAAAACGTTGTTTCCAGTGGGGAAACTCATCTAACGTTAACAACTTTGGTGGTTTATTATGATTACCCACCTCACTCTCAAGTAACAGCAGGTTCTGGATCCTAGAGTCCTTCCCAGCAGTAAAGGCTGACATTTGATCTTCCATTGTGAATAACTTTAAGTCTAATAAACAATTACACTGGGGCGACTGAAGGATGCGAATGGACTAGTCGTGCGTTTGAACTCTACGACTGGTTCAATCATGCGGCTGAACTAAGTGATTAGCTCAGTCGTGCGAATGAATCTGATGCGTATGAACAGTATGATTGAAAGGTTCAATCGTACAAATGGAGATATGACTATGTCCAATCGTGCGTCTGAGCAATGCGAATGAGGTCCAGTCGTGCGAATGGCTCACTCGTGCGACTGAAGCTGCTGTTTTGCGAAAATTTCTAGGTTAAACATGTTTTAGCCGTAAAAAGTCGAACTTTTGCAAGGTCTAATTGCCAAAGTCCGTAGAAACCAAACTTTGATGAGCAGGGAACGTCCAAGATCACTTTTGACACAAAAGATTGCGTTTTTAGTGCAAAAACACAAACTTTTTATCAATCTTGATTGAATCACACGTAATCAAGAGCCAAAGCTCTGATACCACTTGATAGGACCTGGTATTTGAACGAAATACCTGGAGATTAGCGTGTAAACCAGATCAAATAGTGTGGAATCCTATTTGATTGGTGATCCAATCAGTGAGAACACACGAAGAATCAATCAGAATTGAAACTAACGTTAGAAATCGATTGGGAATCGATCTAATGTGTTCTGTGAACTTGGAGAACGAATTGGGAGGTTTCTGGACGGCTAGGGTACGTCTGGAATCGTAATTGATCGAGAGTACTATTTTTCACGAATTGAGTTGTATTTATAGGTTGGTATTATTCAATCGTGCGACTGAACCATTAGTATGGTTCAGTCGTGTGATTGAGCCATGCGGTTGATTCATTCGCACGACTGAGTGTTCAGTCGTGCGACTGAGCCAATCTTATGTTACAATCATACGACTGATCTAGTCTCCGGGTTCAGTCGTGCGACTTAGTCATTCGTATGAAGGTGTTCATGCTTATGGTCCATTCGCATGGGCCATTCGCATGATAACTTCATTATTTTAAGTTTGAATGTATTAATTAGTAAACATTATATGTAAACACTTAATCAATCACTAACCTAATTAATTAATTTAATATCAACTTATTAATGAAATATTAATCATTACAAATCATAAACATCCAATATCATTTCCTTAGTCATATCAAATTACACCAGAATCAGATAAACAAGATCTATTACATTTCATATCATGATCTAGGGACATACATGTATCAACAATGATGCTCATGCTCGGCTTCGGATTTAGAAAAGACGAGGCTGTCGTCAATAAATACAATTACGAATTTATCCAAAAATGTTTGCAAGCGCGGTTCATGAGGTCCATGAATACCGCGGGTGCATTGGTTAATCCAAATGGCATAACCATGAACTCGTAATGTCCATACCGCGTACGAAAAGCAGTTTTGGGAATGCCATCTTCGTGAACAGGCAATTGATGATAACCGATCGAAGATCGATTTTGGAGAAGCAAGTTGCACCTTGGAGTTGATCGAAGAGGTCGTAGATTCGAGGTAAAGGGTAACGATTTTTTATGGTGAGTTTATTGAGTTCACGGTAGTCGATACACATGCGAAACGAGCCATCTTTCTTTTTCACGAAGAGAATGGGTGCACCCCAAGGAGATGAGCTTGGATGGATAAACCCTTATCTGAGAGTTCTTGGAGTTGGTTTGACAGTTCTTGCATTTCAAAATGAGCTAAACGATACGGAGCCTTAGCTACGGAGTTTCTCGGGGAACAAGGTCGATTCGAATTTGACGGGACGGATGGCCGGAAGACCGGAGACATCGTCGGGAAAAACATCAGGAAAATCACAAACAACATAAATGTCTTGAAATTCCTTTCTCTAGGGTCTTTTTCCACCGCTTGAGCTAGGAACGGAACGTACTTTTGGCGTACGTACTTTTGAGATTGAGAACACGACATGAGGTTGAGCTTTTTGGGAGAAGTTTTGCCGAAGATTTTGAGAGTTTTACCATTGGCGAGTGGAATTCGAATAAACTTATCATAGCAAACAATTTCGGCACGATGAAAGGCTAACCAATCCATGCCTACTATGATGTTGAAACTTCCCATTTGCATCGGTATGAGGTCAATTGAGAATTTACGCTTACAAAGAGTGAGTATGCAATCACGGATGACCAAATCGATAGTGATTGAGCTACCATTGGCGACGTCGATAGAAAAAGGTCGAGAAAGTTTAGTACAGGGTACGGCAAGGGTTGATTCAAATTCAAATGAAATAAAACTCCTATCAGCTCCGGTATCAAATAAAATTGAAGAAAAATGCTCATTAATTAAAAACGTACCGTTCACCACATCGTTGGCAACTTGGGCTTGGTTGACATTCATCATAAAAGCATGCCCTTGGTTGCCATGGGTGACTTGTGGAGCTTGCGAAGGCGGGGGAGGAGGAGCTTGAATTGATTGGAGCGGTTGAACCGGAGGAGCCATGAGTTATAGGACTTGAGGTTGGTAAGTTTGCAACGGGTAGGCTTGAGTTGTGTAGTATGGTGCAGGCATGATTTGGGCTTGATTTGCAAAATTGAGTCGGGGACAAGCATTGCGGAAATGATTTCGGTCTCCACAATTGAAACAAGCTCTTGGTTGAGGAGGAGTTTGAGCAAAAGGCATGGGTCGGTTTTGAGGATTATGCGGAACAACCTTGGTAGAGTGGTTTGTCCACGGGAGGCTTCACGACACACATTGCTAAGGTGGCCGTAACGATTGCAATTTGAGCATTGGCGACAAGCGGAGTAAAATGGGTGATGGCGTTGACAAGTGTTGCACAAGGGATGGGGACTGGTGTAAGGTTTTCGATTTTGGGCAGCTTGAGATTGAGATTGGGATTGATTTGGGTGAGTGACAGCAAAGTTTCCATGGTTTGGTTTAGCTTCTTTTTAGAGTGCTGAGATGAGTTGGAGTAATTGATGGATTGGGGTTGGGCTTGAACTTTGGAGTTTGGAGATGGATCGGTGATGGCCTTGACATTTGGTTTCTTGGAATCCTTTCGGGATAAAGTCCCCGCTTTGACATGGTTCTCCCAAAGGGCGGCGGCAAGAGTGATCGCATCATTAAGCATTTGTGGCTTGCTACTCATGACGGAATCTCGGATTTGCATTGGCAAACCCGAAATGTATTTGTTGCTTGCCCTCTCTAGTGGGGTAACCAAATGGGGCACTAGAAGGCTAAGCTCGTGGAAGCGGTTGAGTAAGCGGAGTTGTTACCGCTATCTTGTTTAAGATCCCAAAATTCGGCCTCCAATTTTTGAATTTCATGCTTGGGGTAAAACTTTTTGAGCTTGATATCCTTCAGTTCATTCCAAGGGAGAGTCATAGCGACTTCCGCTCCTTTGGCATTCATGATGCTATTCCACCATGTTAGGGCGGTTAGCTCAAACAAACTTGATGCGAAAGTGGTTCGCTTGGCCTCCGGGAATTCACAATGCAAGAACACGCTTTCCATGCGTTCAAACCATTAAAGGAGCGTGGTAGCATGACATGGTGTGACTTGAGTAGCAACAGGTTGCGGTTGGATAGCTTGAATTTGAGCAACAAGGGTGGGGAGTACAGCGGCCATTTGAGTTGTAACCAATTCGGCTATCCTAAGGTCGGAGTTCTTGGGGCGACGAGTTCGACGTGCTTGACGAGCTTGACGATGAAGAGGAGGCATTCTAAAAATAATAAAAGTGAGTCAATATGAGATTTTGCATAACTAGTCCAAATATGATGGTGATTAATGTAAATATGAGATTGTAGTGAAATATTAAGGTCAAACACCTTCATTTGAACCTTCCAGGTAAGTAAATCACCTTTGATTCTCGAAATCGTTTTGCCAAAGGTTCACATCTAGGTATTTTTCCTCTTCCGGTTAGTACGAACCTGTTATAATGTCATGCTTTAAGGAGATGAGAAATATCAAAAAATTTGGGACCCAAACTCAAATTTTGAGATCCATAATTTGATTTTTTTAATTAATTAATTAATTAATTAATTTTGAAGGTAAGGTAAGGATACCTTGGATTTCTATAAAAGTGTGTGTGTATACATGAGGGTAAATGAAATAAACAAGTAAATAAGAGCAAATAAACAATCAAGTAGGGTAACATGTATAGGAACACGTTTTGGGACCCTAAAGCGTAAACTATAATAGGTCGTTACGTCTAACCACCTATGCTATAGTCATGGCTCTGATACCAATCTGTCACATCCCCACCAAAGCGGCGGAACATGCCGGGGCGCAACTAAGATTCTTCAAATGCACACGACACTATTATAGTGACAATATTTAATCAACTCAATCATTTCAGAACATGTTCTTACAAATACAAGAAAATAAATAGTTCTTAACTAATAACCTAACGGTCCAAAATAAAGTAACGTCTTTAAATCTTCAATCAACCGATAATCAAACCTGTAGCATTGCATAAAATATGTTTTGTCAGCATGTATGTTGGTGAGCAATTCCATGACTTTATAAATATAATATAAGGCAAAAATCCACAACTCAAATATGTGAAGCCGTAAATAAAAGTGACAATTGAGGTATCAATCATAAATAAATGAGGCTCCTTCCTAATTGATAAAACTACCATATTACAAGGAGGAGCGTATGATCATACTTATTGAGGATGAGGATGAGGCTAAACGATCAAAAGCAATAAACATGTAGCAATTAATCATATGAGGTATATAACATACAATTCGACAATTATTCTAAGCAACATATAACCTAGAGGTTGTGGGTTAAGGATCTAGATGTTAAATATTTTTTTTGGTTGAGTAAGTATGCTTGCTATCCCCAAAGTATAGAAAAGAAAACAAGGATGAAATTGCTAACATGGAATAAAATGACGTTGATGAATAAATTTTGAATAAAATCCTCAAGTAAGCGAGTCCGACGGTTTTAACGTGTGTGTCCTAGATTGAAAGATCTTGAGTAAGTATTGAGTCTTGAAGATGAAATATAAATGGTATAAAAGTTCATAAAAATAAGGCTTGGGTTATTGGGAGTTTTAGTTATGTTTTACAGAGTGTGTTTAAATAACGTAAGTATAAAATGAGTTTTACAAGAAAACGGGTCCTTGGTGTTTAGTTTTACTCAACCATTGTTAAGTTTTACATATGGGAGTTGGTTTAGTGCTAGTATGCACCATCCCATTAATGTAAGCATCAAGGTCCGACTTACACTCTCTTAAACCCGAGTTTGAGACTTTAATTAATAAAGAAATTCGCTTAAACCCGATCTTAGTATAAAACCAAGTTTGGTTCCGTCATACCATAATATTATTAATACAAATAACATAAAGTGAAACATAAGTAAAAAAAATTAGGAAAGATTTTTCTTTGGCGTTTTGAACGGTGACTAGCTCGTTAAGACGATAAGTTCGACTTTTACTCGGGTTTATTTTTACCAGAAACTTGGTTTGAGCTAATATTTGTTCTAACACTTCCAAAATCTTAATAATATGAGTAATATAAAGTAAAACATAACTAAAAAGATAGGTTGAACTTTTGGTGGTTTGAACATTGACTAACTCGTTAAAACGGGTGTTTGGTTTTACTCGGTCTTTACCCGAAACTTGGGTTCAAGCCAAGATTTGTTCTACACCTCCATATCAACCATATAATAACTAAAATATAATGAAAAACTCAGATCTAAATTGTTTGATGTAACATGGTCACTTAAAAGTTATTTAAAATGCTTAAACGAGTGTTCGGTTTGGTTCGGTCTTTGACTCGGTATGAACCCGAGGATGGTTACCACATGTCCAAAACCATTGAACTTAAAATAAGGTAAAAGTTCCTGATCTAAACTCAAACAAGAAAGTTAATCGAGTAAACTTCCCGAAAACGACCCAAACGGGTCTAAAATGCATAAATATGAGTTTGAATGCCCACAAGACTTAAATAAAGATGAAAATGGTTTTGTGAACATAAAATAACTTAGAAAAACTGAAAATAACCAAAATTACATACCCGAAATGATTTGAAATGTAAGATTCGGTTCCCTTGACTTTTTAAAGTCAAAGTTAAGCAAAAGTAGCTAGAACAACTTACAAGATCAAAACTTTTGGGAGAAGAAGATGAAAATGTGCAGGTGAAATGGTTTAGAATGAGTGGTATTTATAGGGAAAGATTAGGGTTTGAGGAAATTGGTAATGCGTTTGTCCAGTGGGTAAACGGGTGCACTTTGATTATTTTGTTTAAAATAAATTTTAATTTAAATAATTATGACCAGGTATCTACATGTTTGGTGGGTTCTAGAATAATTATGGGTAAGGTCTTGGTTGGTTTGGATGGTTCTAGAATAATTCGGACCTTAAACAAATCGAAAATGTTAAAAAAACTGATTTTGTTGAAACGAACTGTGGGTCACGCCACGACAAGTATGAAACATGATTACAACATAAAATCCATCATTTTATTAATATTCAATGATCTGAAGACCAATACGAGTCGGGTTTACAATACAGGATAACAAATACAAAGCTAGAAGAATGTCACAGGGTGCGGATAGTATATATTATTTTGATAAATATTTTACGCACAGATTCAGTTTTAAATGGTTATTACAAGTTGTAAACCACACACACAAAAGGCAAGTGTACCTGTCGTGTGGTAATATAGTATTGGTAAGAACCGAGTATCAATCCGTGGACACACCAAGCGTACTAAGCAAACTTGACGTTTGACTATCGGACTTGGTGTTTGTTAAGGAAAATGATAAGTTGCTTTGGAAAGATTTTTTAGGGTTTAAAAACAATGATAAAAATAAAGTAAACTAATAATTGAAGTGTTTGGATTTACAACCATGGAATAAAAGTTATCATCCTAATTAGACTCCACTTATGTATTCCTGATGAATTGGTGGTGTGCTTTAAAGATTTAGATTAATGTAATTATGTTAATGTTTATAAAGATGAGCTGGCGCGATTTATCGTCTACCCTATTGCCATATTGACTAGGATGATGTCAGGTTGAGTTTTGCTGCTTAGATCAAAGCCCTAATAATGTAGGTAAATCTTTTGTGACCTATTTGACATATGATTTCTAAAAACATACTTAATGTTAAAAAGAGAGTTGATCAAGTTCCTTCCTAACAAACCATTAGTTTTAGAAAACCATAACAATTACTGAAGATTTATCATACTAATAAAAAGGAACCCACAAATGATCAGAAAGTTAAGGTGATATGATTTCTAATAACCATTTCTAGTTCATTAGCCATGGATTTATTATGAAGACCAGTTTTGCGAATGAAATTTAATCATACGGTTTTCAACTTGTATGAGAATCACAATCACAAACCATAAATTTATAACTTCTCGTTCAAATGTAGATGCTACCCATCAATAGTTTTCCCAAGACCACGATAACAATAACATAATATTTATCACACCATCAGTTCATCACAAATTACACAAGTTTCATCGGATCAGGATGATAGAAGTAGTTTAGCTCATAATGAGCTTGAATATAACAATTTATAACAAAGAAGATACATATGTAATCATCGGTGAAATGGAACAATCAAACCGATAATCCACAATGGATGATGTTTAGACGATCCCGAGCTTCTTCCAAGTGTTGTATGCACCTCCCGAGCCTCCAAATGACCATGAAGTCTTGATTCCCGAGAGTGTTCTGCATAGTAACTCTCCACCAAAGCTCACCAAAAATGGTGAACGTATGCTTCTATTTATAGGCTTTCTGGAGTGTTTAAGCACGGCCGCATGCTAGTACAATGCTTACAAAAGTTGGTCGGCTCGTACATGCAGGTTGTGTCGGGCACGGCCCCGTGCTAATTGGGGCAGGACCCCGTGTTGGAGGTGGGGCATGACCCCGTGCCTTATGGGGCACGGCCCCGTGTCTACTTTTAGGGAACAATACTTTTTGTCTTGTCAGATATCCAACAGGGGGTTTGTTAATTTTGCATGGGGGTGTGTTTCTATCAAAGCATGGGGGTGTGCTTAAAGAGGCACGGCTCCATGCTTGGACTCCAAAGCTCCGATTACTTCAATTTCTTGCTAAATATGCTTCTTTTGTCCATCTTGCCCTTTTAAACACCTGAAAACACAATTTAACATTTTTAAGTATATTTTCATCATTTTAAGGAAGGTATTAAGGAATAATTGATGTGCTTTTGATAGGATTTTTATGTATAATTTGGAGCACATCAAACATCCCCACACATGAACCTTGCTTGTCCTCAAGCACAAATCACTTAAATCAACGAATCCACCAAAAACCAAATAAATCATATTATAAACATGTATGTTGAGAAATACGCAAGTAAACATTATTTTTATCCAAATATAAATATTCCAAGCATATGTAAAATGATATCCTAGCAAGCAATAGATTCATTAGTAAAGATTATTATCATGTAAAAATCCACACTTCTCACTAGATGCACTCACACTCGGCTAAATATATGGAGTCATAATAATGATTAAGTATGACTAATACACTCAATGGCCTAGTATGAATACATGTGAAATCATATGCTTGTTAAGGGATCAAATCTCCACCTACTTAGATATTTACTAGCATAAATCATTAGGTCTTTGGCGGGTTGTAACTTGGCTGCGGCTCGGGTAAGGAATATTTGGAAAAATTGCTAATTGTTAAAGACTAAAAGGAAAGCAATAAAAGGTTACCTATACAATACTTCAAGCTAGATGGGATATGCTAACTTGAGGACTCGTTTAAGGTCAGATTGTCAAGACCATATTTTGCTTCAAGAATCGTACTTCATCTTTTACCCAAAGATACACAAAACTTTCCTTTCTCAAGGATCATTTGGCTTGAAGCCTAATAGCGTCCAATCAGATTAGTTCTGTGTATTCGTATTGAGATTCAGTTTGATTCTTTTTGCATTTTCCATTATGAAGCAATTTCCACAGTTCGGGCATCTTTCATATCTTTTTGCCTGTCTCTTTATAGTACTTTTTAAAATTCCACAAAACGGCGGAACTTGTTCCTTTTTTCGCCATTTCTTTCTTGCGTCAAACGTGAGATTGAAATTTTTCGCAGATTTCCGGGGGAAGTCCTGGTTTTGCATGATGAAGGCAACAAAACAAATTGAAATCAAAAGAATGCATTCCAGTTCTTTAAGGTCTGCCGGTAAAAGACCAATTTTATTAACAAGCCAAAAACGTGTCTTTAACGAAAATGGGTTTTGTTGAAGGCTTTTTTGGTTAACAGACTTGGTGGTTCGGGTGATTGAAAGATAAACACAAAACTTTCCTTTCTCAAGGATCGTTTGGCTGAAGCCTAATAACACCAATCGGAGTAGTTCTGTGTATTCATAATGAGATTCAGTTTGATTCTTTTTGCATTTTCCATTATGAGACCAGTTTCCATAGTTCGGGCATCTTTCATATCTTTTTGCCCGTCTCTTTATAGCACTTTTTAAAATTCCACAAAATGGCAGAACTTGTTCCTTTTTTCGCCATTTCTTTCTTGCGTCAAACGTGAGATTGAAATTTTTTCGCGGATTTCTGGGGGAAGTCCCGGTTTTGTGTGATCAAGGCAACAAAGCAAATTGAAACCAAAAGAATGCACTCTAGTTCTTTAAGGTCTGCCGGTAAAAGACCAATTTTTTTTAACAAGCCAAAAACGTGTCTTTAACGAAAAGGGTTTTGTTGAAGGCTTTTTTGGTTAAGTGACTTGGTAGTTCGGGTGATTGAAAGATAAAAACGTTTAAGCTCAACGGGGCTAGCTAAATTGATGTTCGCGTAAGGACAATCAAAGAGAATGGTTGGGGCTCGAATGGTTAAGGTCACCTAGTGCCTAACTCATTTTATTCAACAAATACTAAATAAGGTCTTGAAATGCATACCCAAAGGAAGTTCTAATCACACGTATCATATGGCACCCTCAATTAAATCTAGAATGAAAGTAGACTTGCAATTTGCAAAAGTTGTTTAAGGCTAAAAAATAAACTCACATATGGATGGAATTGGGTAAAAGTGTTTCATTTAACATGATTAAATATTTTACTAGATTAGATTATTGTTTTTAAGGATATCACAAAAACAACATTTTCAATTTTATTTGGACGTCATGAATTAACTTCTTTATTTCCCAAAAACGTATTATAATTTGGTTTATCAAAGATTATATTAAGTTTTTGGTTTCTTGTCAAAAAACTTATTTGTTAAGTGATCTTTTCCTAAAATTTTAAATTTCAACCTTTTTAGCAAAGTCAATGCATTACTCCCACCCCCACACTTAAAATTTACATTGTCCTTAATGTGATTAACATAATCAAGATCGAGAAAGGGGTAATGAAATAACTCCCCAAAAAATGATGAATTTGTCTCTTCTGTTTGGTTGCCTGTGCTTTGGTAGAATCTTTCCTGAAATGTCACCAATTTATTGAAAGCATTAAAATCCTAAATACACAAAATAAATAAAAAAAATGACATAAATTAAAAGATAGATTGGCACGGAACAACTGTGTTGGGTCCCCGAAAATGATACTGTTATCCATATGTACCTAGTTTACGATCTTAATGTAATATGTGTGTCATGTCCTTAATGTAAATGAAATATATGAGTTGAATGAAACGTATTATGTGGTTATTAATCTTAATGTTTAATGTTGCAGTGTATGTTTTAATGTTTATCATTTATTAACGCATATTGAACCAACTATATAGGTTTGTGGTCGTTTGAATAGATCATAGTCAAAGAATAATTGAGAAACATATTCAAACTTAGTTATATGAAGTTCTCATGCGAATGGCCCATGCTAATAGACCATACGCATGAACAATTTCATGCTAATGAACCAGTTGCATGACTAAACCAGGAGACTGGATCAGTCGCACAATTGTGACATGAGATTGACTTAGTCGCACGACTGAACACTCAGTCGTGCAATGGATCAACCACATGACTGAGTCGCACGACTGAACCATGCTAATGGTTTAGTCGCATGAATGAGTAACCTTATCTTATAAACACCATTTAATTCATGGAAAAAAGAAAACAATTTGAAGAATTCGACTCATACACGTACCCTAGCCGTCCAGAACGTCCAAGAAAGCCAGTCCAAGTTCGAAGATCATTCTTGATCGATTCCTATTCGTTCTTAACGTTTAGTTTAATCTTATATCGACCAGGTTAACGTTCTCACTGATTGGATCGCCAATCAAATAGGATTCCCCACTATTTGATTCGGTATACATGTGAATCAGTTAGTACTCTGTCTAGTACACGGTCCCTGACAAGTGGTATTAGAGCTTTGGCTCTTGATTTACGTGTGATTCATCGATTTTGATATAAAAATTGTGTTTTTCACGCAAAAAAACGCAATCTATTTGTGTCAAACATTGTTTTGGACGTCTCCAGGTCGTAAAATTAAAGTTTTTCTTGCATACGACAATTACGGTTCTTGAGAAATTTGTGTTTTTGAGTCAAAATACCTTAAACTTTCGAATTCTCAAGATTCAGCAGCTTCAGTCGCACGATTGACTCAATCAAACGACTGAATCCATACACATCCCTCATACCCACGATTGGCACCTGTCCAATCGCACGATTGATTCATCCACATTGGT
The DNA here is from genome assembly GCA_025506515.1 of Flaveria trinervia. NCBI lineage: Eukaryota > Viridiplantae > Streptophyta > Magnoliopsida > Asterales > Asteraceae > Flaveria > Flaveria trinervia. The sequence continues at coordinate 30,237 of JACCIX010001281.1, forward strand.
TCATTCCATGTTTGAGCCATTCGCACGAGTTGTCCATTCACACACATTCATTCGCACAACTAAAACAGTTTGTTCCAAAGTTTAAAGTTGATAGTAATGGAGGATCAATATTTAGCGTTCACCGCCGGAAGGGACTCCAGGATTCAAAATCTATTGATTTTATAAAATGAAGTGGAAATCATAACAAGCCCCTAAGATTATAATGTTAGATGATTACCCATAATGGAAGCAAAGATTTGAGATTTACTTAAATGAGTAGATCCAATCTATGGGAGTTGATAGAGACAAGGTATAGCATGCCTGTAGGTGTAGATGGAGTCAAACTAAGCGGTATTACTAACGGCCAAAAGGAAAAGTACAATACAGAGAAGAAAGTATATGCGTTGCGATCTTAGTCAATTCCTAAGGACATCTTCTATCAATTTTCTGAGAACAAGCAAGCTAAGAAGTTGTGGGATGCTTTGGAAAAGAGGTATGAAGGAAATGCATCGTTAAAAGCTCTGAAAGCTAAAGCATTGAAAAGGAGTTTGACAACTTCTCGTCAATGGGAAAGGAGAGCTTGGACAACGTCATTGATCGGTTCTACCATTTGATGAGTGAGCTGCACACTCATGGAGTCACCAGATCTATGGAAGACTGTTGGACCAAAAGACCAATGAGCCAAGATCAGAAAACCTCTAAGTCCCACATGGTATCACAACAACTGCTGAAAGACTCATCAGCAGTTTGACAAGTGCTGAAGACTTCAACAGCTGAAGAACAGTGCTGAAGATTCCAACAGCTGAAGAACTAAAGTGCTGAAGTACAACAGCTGAAAACACAAGTACTGAGCTGAAAGACCTAAGTACTGAAGTACAACAGCTGAAGAGTTTACAAGTGCTGAAGATCAACACTGATGTACAAAGCCTGAATACAAAGACTGAAGACATCAGCTAATGATATCTACTGAAGTCATCAGCTGATGAAACACCTGAAGGTCAAAGTCTGAAGATCAAGTACTGAAGCCTCGGTAGTTTGTCACAACTGCTGAAGAGTACTTCTTCAGTAGTTGTGATATCAGTAGTTTAATTTCTAGTTTCAGTAGTTTTATGTTTCAGTAGTTTTGTAAAACGACTGAAGAGCTTGTTCTTCAGTCGTTGTAGCTTCAGTAGTTTTATATTTTGTACTTAACATGCTGATATGTTCTCAGTAGTTATGAACATTTCAGTAGTTTGTTAAGAATTAGTTATTTTTGTATTAAATCTGCCAGTTGTCACTTTCCGTGATAACAGCAGTGATTGTTGCACTCTATATAAGGAGTGACAACTTATTGTAACGAGGAGAATGAATGGAATGAACGATGATTTGATTAGAAATATTCTACATCTGTAAACATTCCTTGAAATCAGAAATATATATTCTCTCCCTCTAACCGTATGCGCTCTTAATGCATACAAGTATCGATTGCTTGCTACAATTTGTCTAATTCCTGTTTGTATTCCGCTGCTTTGAATCCTAATACATCAAACTTGTGATCGCTGATCCTGTCAAAGACAAAGTTTCAAATTTTGTAGATGGTTTGACCGAGAAGTGGAGTTCGTTTGTTTCCAACCTCAGACAGAATGATATGCTAGCGAACTTAGATATCAATGATTTCATTCTGAAGCTGAGAGCGAGGAAGAGTTGAGGATGAAATACAAGGCCCAAAAGTCTTCATATGATCAGAATCCGGCATTGTACAACTCAACTCCACAAGCCAAATATCTAGAGCGCCACTACAAACGACGTTTGTATTGAGTTCAGCTGGTCCATCACAAGCCACTACTTCAGGATCTGACACGTTAGTGTCATCTGGTACCCATACATAGCACCTGAAGCCAATGCTACAAAACTAAAGACCGAGAATCTTCGGAATGTGACAGTGGAGGTAGCAAAGGAGCACATGGATCTCTTAGCAGCAGTTGTCCACTCTTATGACGGACTAGTTACCGGGAAGATTAGGAACTGCCATTTGGCGGACGAGGACTACGAGCAGGAAGACGAGACCTGCTAGAGAGAATGGACATCATGTGAGCCCTACCAAGTGCTTTCGGAGAGCTAAGAAGTTTGTCAAGAACACCGGACATAATTTGATTGCTACCAAGGACACAACTTTTGTTTTGACAAGACCAACTTACATGCTTCAACTATGGGGAAAGGGCACTTCAAACGTGATGTGTGAAGCCCAGAAGACAGGAAATGGAAATCCATATTCATCCTTCAATCGTCAGGATAAACCCACCAGCAGTCCTACTTCATCAAGCAAGGATCCTTAAGCCTTGACTGCTTATGATGACGAAGGACAAGATTGCAGATTTTGGTTTGTGTCTCCAGGAGAATCCAACATCGCTAGTATGAGGATCTAGATGATGACTCAGCAAGCGAAGGTGATATTACAGTGGAACTTGCAATGTCAAATGTTGATAAAACTGCAACTGTATATGATCACCTTCTTGAAGAAGGACAGTTCAACAAGTCCAAAATCACGAGAACCAGAAAAGTCAGATAATGCTTTGATGGCTGATTCAACCTCACCCTCTCAGGTACCACTACTCAACTTTTCAGTAATCATGCTTGTTCTGATTGTAATAAATTTAGGGAAATCATTGATTTGAAATTTTCTAGGTTATTAGACCATAATGATAACTTAGTAAAGGACTTGCAACTGTGCACTGAAGCAAATAGAGTCTTAAAACAAAATGAGCAGAACTATAAAGAAAAGATAGAACTCTTGAATAAACCACTTAGGGAAACTGAAGTTGTAGCTTTTAACCGAGCTAATGACATTAAGTTCTATCTAAACTCCCTAGAAGACACTAAGAATCAAAAAGCAATTTTGGAAGTAGAAGTAAATTCATTAAAACAAAAACTGCATAGTTGGACAAGTTCTTCTCACATTGTCCAACACTTAGTAAAAGAGCGCAACAATGGGGAGGGTTTGGGATATAAAGTGGTACCACCACCACATGAGACCTTGATGAATGCAAAAAGTAAACCAATAAATAATAACCATATCAAGGATCATGTGGTGTCCACTCCTCTTGTAAGTGATCCAGTTCCACATGTAAACCAAATGAATCTATCACTAAACAAAAGGATGCCACTTCAAAACAAAGGTAAAATGCCTTGTGTTAATCCGGCAGGAACAATTTGAAAAGGTTAAAATAAAGTGTGGTTCAACCAAGTCTATTTCTGAACCAACAAATACCAAACAAATAACCAATCACGTGCTTCATGTCTAAGTCCAATAAACAAAAGGGAAAAGATGTTAAAATTTTCAAAAAATATTCTTAAAAAGATAAAACATCTAAACAAGAAGTGTCAACCCAAACAGAATAAAGTCACACGTGTGTCACACACTTTCCATAGAAATAGTTAAATCGTCAAGTTGAAAGCAGATCATGCTACAACTATGGAAAGTATGGGCACATAGCGTCTATTGTCCTTATTATCAGACACCAAGAAAAAGATGAACGTTATGACACTAAAGCAAGCTCTTCCAAAAGAAGCTCGATGACTCCACCAAAAAGGGTTAGTGAACCTAAAGTTCAACCTATCAGCAGTCGTTTGTTTATCAAAAACAAGCCTTACACAAAGCTGGCTTATAAAAAAATAGTCTATGTCTGGAATGGGAACAAGAAGATAAATGATCTTCCCTCACCCTCTAATGGACAAGGGTGGAATTTATGATGTGTGATGCCTCTAGGTCACCAAGCCAGTTAAGGCTTGGGTCCCTAACCTTAACTAAAGTATTCAATTGAATGTGCAGGGTGTTCGCTATAGTGCTGAAACAAACACTTGGATTGTGGATAGTGGAGCCTCAAGGCACATGACTGGAAACTGGGCACTCTTATCAAACGTCAAACAAGTCAAAAGAGGTCATGTTTCTTTTGCTGGAAACAAAGGGCGTACATCACAACTCAGGGGAAGTAGGGAATTAAAAAGTGAAGTTTGACGAGGTACATTATGTTCAACAACTTCAAAATAATCTGCTTTCTGTTCCCAAATTTATGACAAGGGATTTAAAGTAGTTTTCGATAGTAAGAAGTGCTATGTCCTGAAAAAGGACTATGTGATTCTGGAGTAACAAGTCTTAATGTCAGCCTCAAGATATAGCGACCTTTACGTCTTGGATCTATCAAAGGCCTCCACAATGGATCATCAAGTTCAGTGCTTCTTGTCAAAAGCTACTGAGAAGGATTCTATCTCCTAGCATAGGAGAATAGGGCACACAATCCATGGAAGATGAACCACTTGATCCAGAATGATCTAGTGCGGGGAGTCAATGTCAAGAACTTCCAACTCCCGGATTTTTGTGTCGCCTGCAAGAAAGGCAAACAGACAAAGAAGTCTCATAAGGCAAAGAAAATTAATTTATAGAACTGCCTCTTGAGCTTCTTCACATGGATCTATTTGGTCCAGTCAGTATAAGAAGCATCGTAGGCGACTTGTATTGCTATGTAGTTACAGATGACTACTCAATATTCTTTTGGGTGATGTTTTGAAATCAAAATCAGAGAAACATTTGAGTCATTCAAAGAATTGGTAACTACACTAGAGTCTCTCTACAAGCTGAAGGTGAGACAAGTATGCTCAGACAACGGAACCGAGTTCAAGAACCAATGGATGGAGGCTTTATGCAAAAAAAAAAAGGAAATTGTGCACCAGTTCACTTCCGCCTACACTTTTCAGATGAATGGAGTTGCTGAGAGAAAGAATCGCAGCTTAATAGAGACAGCACGCACAATGCTAGCAGACTCGAAACTGCCTATCCAATTTTGGATTGAGGCAGTTGCCAATGCGTGTTACACGTTAAATCAAATTATAGTGGTAAAACGTCAAGACGTGTTACGAGTTACTTCAATGACGTAAACCAAATATGGAGTACCTGGAATCGTTTGGAGCACCATGTACGTTGCTCAAGAAAACTCAGGAAGGAAATTTTAGTAGAAGGCTGAAGAGGGCATTTTTCTAGGATACAACATACCGAATAAGCAAGTTTACAACAACTAAACGGGTCAAGTAGAGGTGTGGTGTAACGTGATGTTCAGAGATACACCACTTCTCGTGCTGCAAAAGGACCCGCATTCTTTTTCGACTATGATGGATTCTTCAAGTCCTTCAACATCCCTCTCTCCACTTCTGATGATGAGTTAGCAGCCAAAATGATGTATGATGTCTTAAACACACCATCATAGGACTCTACATAATCTGGTTCACAAGGTGAATCACCTAACCACTCAAGGGGAACACTCAAGGTAAGTGACTCCTCCTCTAACGATGAAGCTGTGGAGAATGATCAAGACACTCAAGAGCAACAGGTTCCTACTAATGCAAGTCCACAAGCATCTGATATTGATGCCTTTGAGTCTTCGAAACCTCACACTCCTACTGCCTCAGATACAGAACCAAACGTTCACCATCTTGATTCTGAGGTTGTTGTTCCCACCACTCCTGGATCACGCCTAAATGTCTATCATCGTCTAGACAATGTCATTGGGGATGTTAGATCAGGAGTTCAGACAAGAAATCAATTGTATTTAGCTTATTATGCCTCGGTAATGGAAAAAGGGTATCTTCATGATGGTGCATACCGATGTTTTGTGTCTATGTTTGAGCCAAGATACGTGAGTGAAGCCCTAAACGATGAGGCATGGGTGAGTTCCATGCAAGAAGAACTTCTTCAGTTCAAGAAGTTAGGTGTATGGACACTCGTAGATAGACCTAAAGGTTCTAAGGTCATTGGCACCAAGTCGGTCTTGAAATGTAAGAAAGATGACCAAGGCGTCATCATCAGGAACAAGGCTTGACTTGTAGTTCAAGGATTTCGACATGTCGGGGGAATTGATTACAATGAAGTATTTGCACCTATGGCAAGAATGGAAACCATCCGTATCTTCCTAGCCTATGCCTCTTACATGAAGATTAAAGTCTATCAATTGGATGTCAAGAGTGCGTTTCTTCATGGTGAAATCTGGGAAACCGTATATGCCAGTCAATCCGAAGGATTTGAGGATCCATATCATTGGGACAAAGTTTACAAACTGGATAAGGCTCTCTACGGGCTTCACCAAGCCCCGAGAGCATGGTATGAAAAACTCCACTCACCTTGTGAAACACGGATTTCGTAGAGGTGTAATTGACTGTACACTGTTCATCAAAGAGAAGGATGGTGATGTGCTGCTTGTTTAGATTTACGTTGATGGCATATCTCGGTTCCAAGAACGAAGAATTATGTAAAAATTTTAAGCAGTAATGAAGGCAGAATTTGAAATGAGTGTCACGGGAGAGATGAAGTTCTTTCTCGGGTTACAGTGGATCAAACACCAAATGGATATTTCTACATCAGACCAAGTGTGCAGGGGATATTCTCAATTGGTTTGACATGAAGAATGCTTCCGTAGCCGGGACCCCACTTGCTACAAACAATGATATAGCACCAGACGAGAATGGTGATCTTGTTGATGCCACCATGTACCGAGGGCTGATTGTATCCCTCATGCACCTCACTGCCTCAAGACCTGATATTATGGATGCAACATGTCTTTGTTTCAAGATATCATGCTAAACCAAAAGTTACCTTTGTATAGGGGTCAAGAGGATATTTCGTTATCTGAAGGGTACACCAACACTTGGGTTGTGGTATCCACATGATGATGACTTCGAGTTTACCGCATACAGTGACTCAGATTATGGCGGTTGCAAGATGAACTATAATCCACCTCAGCAGGTTGTCAATTCTTTGGGAGAAGATTAGTCACGTGGCAGTGTAAGAAGCAGACATCAGTTGCGCTGTCAACTTGTGAAGCTGAATATGTTGCTGTGGCACACTGCTGTTCTCAAATCATCTAGATTCAACAGCAGATGCGGGAGTACGGTTTGCAATTTTCTAACACCCTTATATTTGTTGATAATTTTGCTGCAATAGCCATTACTAAAAATCCTATCCAACATCCTAAGACCGAACACATCGGCATTAAATATCACTTTATACATGATTGCTTCGAAAAGAATCCAATCGATGTTGTTAAAATAAATACGGATTTTCAACGCGTTGACCTCTATACAAAAGCCTTTGATAAACCACATTTTCTATATTTGTTAGACGTCAACGGCGTTAAAAAGAAAAGTGATTTAATTCCAGAAGATGAGCAAGTTTAGTCCGATGAGTAAAGTCCATTTTTCTTTTATTTTCTTTTATTCTAGTTTATTTTATTTCATTAATTATTATTAATGTTATGTCTTTGCCTATTAAAATATTAAAAACGGAAATCGTTTACCGTTTTAGAATTTTTGGGGGAGAATAGGTTGAGCTAGTATTAAAAAAACGAGGGAGAAGACAAGCTAACTGATAGAAATGAGATCGGATCTGTGAAACCGATTCAATTACTGTGGAAAATGATAGTACACAGGAACAAAGCATTTGCGACTTTAAAAGATTAAATTGAATTAGATGCGAAATTCAAAGTATAAGTTGGAAAAGTCTGAGCAACATAAATGGAAAATGATAGTAAAACTAGCTGCTATTAAGGTAACACGAAGAAAGTAGACCTAGAGGGTGCTAGACCATTAGATGATGTGTCGGTAGATTCAACACAATAGATAAGTAGACCTTGTTGGTGATCTCAAGATCAAACTAAGTTGTAAACAAGTTGTGGGTCATCATCTTATCCCTAGTTAACACAATCAACAGAGTTCCTATAAGGGGTGACGAGCAAAATAAACACTACATATGTGTGCGGATGACCAAAATATGAGCAAAGCACATGATGAAAAATGCAAAAAGCAATCAAACTGATAACCTATGTTGTTGGTGCGACCTGTGCAACAAGAATAAAATTTCTCAAACAAGAAGATAGGTTATGTGCATCTCTGCTGTGCGGTGGCACTGACCTGAGGATAAACATAACCTATATATTCTAGAATTCATTGTTGTTTGCCGCCTTTCTGTTGTGCGGTGGCACTGACCTGAGGCTTGGCTTCTCTTTGAATGCTCTAAGAATAGTGTCTTATTGTAAAAAAATACCCGTAGATTGCTCAAAAATCTCTTGAGGAATGTTGATTACCATTTAAGCGTGGGATCCACAAATGATTGTTGAAATAATTAAACCTTAAACCACCACCAATCCGTGTCAAATGTATGGATTTAAGTGAACAAGTATACTGACAATCATCGTGGTAGCAATTCTTGAAAGTCCAAATCAATATGTGCGCCTTATAGTACTAGTATGATTTCCTTAATTTGCTAATGACTCTTGACGAAAACAAGTATCTAGCATCAAATGATTTTGGTAACACGTCCTGAACGAGTTGGTTACCTGTATTATTCCATAATGAATTGTTCCAGTTATGGTCAAAATAACTTGAAGCTGTCTGTTCAAGAAATAAATCTGTTAGATTTCTATCTTAGGATTTCCACCTCACACAAAATCATTAAAACATCTTTAGTCTTGTCTTTTAAATGTTAGCTCTTTTGTGTTGTTTTAACATTTAGTCAATTTAGACTTATATGTTGGAATATGTTGTGGAATTCAATCTGGTATTAAATTACACAAAAGGGTCACGTCTGAGGTGACCAAACATGTTTTCATTGTTAAATGGGTCACGTCTGAGGTGACAAAATGTTTTTTCTTAAAAGGATCATGACTGAGGTGATGAAAAGTTTTCAAAGTTAAAATGATCATGTCTGAGATGATCGAATGCTCAAAATGATTAATCAAAAGTTCAAAGGGGTTGAATGTCTAATGGTCATAAAGTCAAAATCATGAGTATGATCCATTCGTATGATTGGACCGTACTTATGCACTAGACAACCAAATGGACCATGAGTATGGACCAATCGTACCATTGGCCCGTACGAATGAACCCAATCGCACAATTAACGCACACGGATGGGCTGGATGTGCAATTGGACCATAAGCATGAGTAAAATCACACGATTGGAAGACAAAATTGAACCAATCGCATGGATGAAGGTGACCGAATGACACAGTCGCACGACTGAAGGTGACCGATTGTGCTAGTCGCATGACTGATCTTCAGTCGCACGAAGCAGCTGTGCGATTAGGTTCATTCGCACGACTGGAACACACTCTAGTATACATAGACGGGGAGTCAGTCGTAGTCACTCATCACTCCCAACTCGCCCTCAAGTGCATTAGAGCACTAGTACTCTGCCAAAATGGTGTTTCATTGATGTAGCATTATGATTGTGATTCTAACTATTACTCTACTCATCTACAGGTACACTTCAACTTAACTCGGTCAAAATGATGTCTTAAATGTAGGTTTTAAGTGTTGAACTCACTAAAACTCGTAACCGGGACTCCTCTATAGAATAGAACACTTAAATGGTCACACATGTTGTCCTAAATGAATCTAAGTGCTAATTCGAGTCTCTACAGTCCACATGAGTCTAAACACAAAGTGAAATGTCATGTTTCGATAAAGAGTAAAACCTTTTGTGTTTAACAGTGAGGTATGCGAATGGACAAGCTGATGAACTCCAATGTCACGATTGAGCCAGCCGAATGACTCAATTACATGTATTAATCATGTTTATAGGTTCAGTTGCATGACTAGTCCAACCGCATGGGAAAGTATACGAGTAAGCTCAGTCGCAGGCTCAATCGTATGACTGAGCCCAATCGCGTGACTAAGACTCAGTCGCGTTGTCCATTCGCACGACTGAACTAAATGAATCAAGTTCATTAAAATCCAAATATCATCCATGTACACAAATTCTAAGGTATATGTGTCTTGTGTTGCAGCACTATGGCTGAACGATGGATAATGAACAACAAGCCTAATGTATGTGCATATGTAGATGCTATTCTGAGGATGAAGTACAATGGGGACATCAATTCAGGTGTGCTCAACAAGAGAAACTTGAGTCTCCTGTTCAAGTGTTTAGCAAATGTCACCCGTAAGTGCATAGTCAAGGGGAGGAGAAATTACTGAGATGTCCGACCAAGTCCTGAATGCATACTTAGCACTAATGTTAAACCACCTGCCCACGTGCTATCACATGACCCTCTCATGCTTGATGGAGAGGAAGAAGATGATGTTTTGGATAGATATGGGAATAATGCTATGCAAATGGGTGGTGGTATGGATGAAGAAGACTCTCATGAAACTAACAAGGTTATGTCACTTAATGTATAAGATGTCTATGCTTAGTGGATACAGTGGAATATCTCTGAGGCTTATGAATAGCAGATTGATCCACAACAGAGCCAAAAGCTTGCTGAAGAAGTACTAAGGATCCTAGAAGAAGTTGATGACCGTGAAGTTGAACCTAAGTTCCTGGTGCATTGGCAGTGTGATAATTTCAGCCCGATCAAGAATCTCTTGAGGAACAGATTGAAGATTGTGTGATGTACACATCTAGCTCAAGCTGAAAAGACTACAGATCAAGACAAAAGAAATTATAAGATGTTTATGTATTTGAAAACATTTGTAATTGAATCATGTATTAAACTTGTGTACATAATGTGTGTATTTATTTAATGGTTAATATCTTGATTATTGACTAATGGTTGATGTGTTTAAATCAAGTAGATCATTCATCTCAGCAAGATGAATACGATGTTGCTCCCCTTCATTAGATCAAGTCTCAACTCACAATGATACTTGATCTGCAAGGGATTGGTAGGAGGTCAGTAAGTTATACTACCGAAGAAGGAGAAATTATTCGCAACCTCATTGATGAGTAACTCACAGAAATGTTCCGGTTAAACCCAGATGAATTTGTTAAGGATGTCGCTACCTTTGATGTTGCTAGTGATGATGAGCTCAATGATGTTGATGAGATAGTGATTGAAGACATCACATCATAACACTATCCAGAATATACTGATCGAGAGGGAAAGGTGGTCCCTGATTTTGGAGATACACTCAACAATGATATGCATGTTAAATTCGATACGAGGGAGAGGGAGACCGAGAAATCTGAAAGCCAAGAACAAGCCACGAACGCCAATGTTGAAATCAAAAAGGCTGAATGGGTGGCTTGTTTTGCAGAGATTCGTGCCCAACGCACAACGCCAAAGCCGAGTGCCTACACCAAGCTCTACAAAGTCAAGAAGCATGTTAAGGTGTCTGGCAAGATAATCACATGGGCTTACTTTGAAGATCTTAATGTATATGTTGTGAAGAGGGAGAATGGAATCAAGTACTTCAAATTTCTACATGATCTGAAGACTCTTCTTGGTTTTGAGCTCAACCAGTTGGCACGCCTGAACCTGCTGCATGCTGACCCTAGGAAGATGTCATGCTAGTTTGAAGCTGTGTTGAAGAGAGAATAGCACACACGATGGGTTAATTTCAACCCTTAACAACCTACAAGGTACATTCGAAGGTCAGAGGTGGACCCAAGGACTGGGAAACCCAAAGTTGTGTTGAAGTGGAGTCCTCCGCATACTATGTCAAAGATCCCATTAAGGGAAATGCCATAGGACTTTACTCCCCACTTCAAGTGGTGGTATTATGACTGGTGTACAAGGGAAGCAGTCATAGTATTATAAAAAGAGATCCAAATGGAGACCATTCACGTATTTGACCCAATGTGGCTAACCAACCTGTCAGCGAATGATATTTATACTTTATACATGTGCCCACTATTCTATGATCCACAGGATATTATACAGGCCCTCCAATTTCAGAACGTAATAAGACTCTGCTTTGCATTCGAGATACACACTGGACTCACGGTCGAGGAGAGGCATAAGAAGTTTGACGAGCAAATGAAGGATGCCAGAAAATAAAGGAAACTAGGTCCAAGGGGGAGTTTGTTGATCCATATGTACCTAGTTTATGATCTTAATGTAATATGCCTGTCATGTACTTAATGTAAATGAAATATATGAGTTGAATGAAACATATTATATGGTTATTGATCTTAATTTATATTGTTTGAGTGTATGTTTTAATGTTTATCATTTATTAACGCAGATTGAACTAACTATATAGGTTTGTGGTTGTTTGAATAGATCATAGTCAAAGAATAATTAAGAAACATATTCAAACTTAGTTATATGAAGTTCTCATGTGAATGGCCCATGCTAATAGACCATACGCATGAACAACTTCATTCTAATGAACCAGTCACACGACTGAACCAGGAGACTGGATCAGTCGCACAATTGTGACATGAGATTGACTCAGTCGCACGACTGAACACTCAGTCGTGTGAATGCATCAACTGCATGACTTAGTCGCACGACTGAACCATGCTAATGTTTCAGTCGCACTAATGAGTAACCCTAACCTTTAAATACCACTTAATTCGTGGAAAAAAGAAAACACTTTGAAGAATTCGACTCCTACACGTACCCTAGCCGTCCAGAACGTCCAAGAAAGCCAGTCCAAGTTCTTAGATCGTTCTTGATCAATTCCTATTCGTTCTTAACATTTAGTTTAATCTTATATCGATCGAGTTAACGTTCTCACTAATTGGATCGCCAATCAAATAGGATTCCACACTATTTGATTCGGTATACACATGAATAAGTTAGTACTCCGTTCAGTACACGGTCCCTAACAGATACGGTTTTCAAGGGCTTTGTGGTGGGATATCCCCCCACTCATGGTACATTCGGTTCGTGATGTACGTCACATTGTTGCTCAGGTCATGGACTCGGGAATGAAGATTTTCGACTCGGTTGAAGGCTGGTTGGGCATATTCAAATGATCGCCTTGCATGGTCGCTGGTGGTTTGGATTGACTCATAAAGGTCTCACATGGATGGGAATTCCCTTGTACGTGAACTTGAAGATCCAGCTCTGGCTCCTTCCGGCTGTATTGGCATGTCAAGATCCATAATTATTTCTTCGGGGTCCGCCGGATCCCAGATTTGTCCCTTCTTATCCATGAATCTTGGCTGCCCATTAGGTAGGCTCGTCACCATGTACATACTTGTTCAAATGCTCAAGTCTAACAGTCCCAACATTACTCCTTTAGTTCCCTCAGTGTTATAACCATAGCTCTTGTGTAAGTTCAAAATCCAGCTTCCTCCAAACATGGGTGTTGGAGCACCTGCAATCGCATTCCAGGCGAAAATATTACAAAAAAATACCAGTATTACATGGCAACTGGTTAACCATACAATATAAAATGAACAAGTCCCTCAAGTTAATAACTCCCTCGCTCTGATCACGAGCTGTTTTGGAATGACTAAGTAACCGATGAATGTATTGTAGTAGCGGGTCTCGTATCTGACTGCTTTTTGTTTTACTCGAGTTAAACCCTCCGGTTCCAATCTGCTCCCAAAATGCTTTTTTCATTGCACCACTTTCCGTGTCTTTACTTTCCTCGTCCGGGAAGGTATGGGACGTCGGCATTCCAGATATTGCTTCCTCATCCATTTCTCGTTCCGTGTAGATCCCGAGATAGACACCGAACAAGGCAATGGATGTTTTGTGCCAATGTCTAGCAAGTTTGAATGCAACTGCATTATTATCCCAAGGGCGAGAGTCTTTCATGCTAAATTTGAACGATGCTAAAAATTCAAGAGTTAATTTATAAACAGAAGGTCTATTTTGTGAGCATAAAAGCTTCCACTGAACACTTAATAATGTATTATATCTTTCTAGCTGTTCGACTGCCGCTAGTGTTTCTTCATCTTCTGGTAAGTAGGATCTTTCGACCCTTGGTAGTAGTCTTTGAAGTCTATGATGACACCATCTCTCATGACTCCCTTCAAAACGTAAGTAGGGATGATTCATGATCCTAAAATTTCAGAAACAAATTAATCTATACAAAACAAATTTTTGAACAGTTTCATGATGGTTGTGAAAACCATGTGTTTTTCAAGACATAACATCATAATGATTCAACTCATGTTCAAAAATAGTTAAGAATTTATCATCCAAGGGAAAAATTGTTGAACATGGGGGGTGCGTTTTGTGAAATGTGGGGGTGCGGTAAACATGGTTTGGCATGAAATCTTGACTCGAACACACGTGGTTTTGTTTGTAAATCTTTGATTAATCATGGGTTTAACATTCTCTTGCTTTAACAATCAAAGATTGTACGTTTAACATTTTAATCACTTGTTAATAATTCAAGATACTCAAATATATATAATGCTTAATACCACTTTGTAAGTTGAACATGAATAACAGAGATTTCACCACGAATTATGAAGATAGTCTTGTTAACAATAAAAGAAAACAAACTAATAACTAACCAAACAAACTAATTAACATTAATCTACTTGCAAGAATAAACATGAACAAGTAGGTTGAAAGCATTCATCATTCCATAATACATTTAAGAACAAGTCTTTACACATAATTGCTAGGATTTCGGTTGTTTAGAAACCTAATCACCTAACTACATGTATATGAATATCATAATCATAGCAATTAGCATACTAACCTCTTGATCAAATACTCTTGAAAGAACTCTAAAAAGATAAAAGAAAAAATTCAAAGTAAGGTGAAAATGGAGGTAGATACGAACTGATGAGGCAATGAAGTCGGTTTTTATCATGCATAATTGATGGGGAACAAGACAAAAGGCTAAAACATGTCAGTTTGTGTCATCTTTTGTTGAACACGGGGGCATGCCTCCTCAGGCACGGGGCCGTGTTCATGTGTTGAAGCTCGGTTTCAGTTTTTTGTTGTTCCGTTTTCAGTTTTACGCGTTATGCAATTTTCCCGGTTAAGTTTTATCACTTCCAAATCATATGAAAAGATACGAAAATAGTCCTAGAGTTAAATAACACAACCCAAATTGAAAATTACATTTCCTAAGGTCCTACGGTTACACGATATGTTAAAAGCCGAGAATCTGATAGAGCAAAACCAGATTCTTTAACGCGCATCGGCGCACTTAGCCTCCACACATTTCGTGTGGAAGGTTCGGGATGGGATAGTGAGAAGTGCGGTTGCTTAATTCCGCGAGCTGCTGGTTAATGGAAATGAGTTCCTCTCCTATCTGTTGAACTTTTTGGATAACTTCAGCTAAGCGTTGGGATGCAACGAGGTTCATTTCAGTTAGTTTCTTGATAAGTTCATGTAGCATGAAGAAGTATTCTTCAGTCATTGGTTTTTGTGTTTCAGAACGTGGTTCCTTCGCAGGATTCCAGTTGGAGCTTTCATGACTTGATTCTTTCATTTTTCAAATGTTTATAAACAGGAATGAGTGTGATGAAACAATGGAAAAAGTGTGGTATTTATATTCAAGTCGTGGAAAGTGAACACGGGGACGTGCTTGGCTAGGCACGGCCTCATGCTTGTTAGAATTCATCTTAAATTCGACCTGCAATGTTCCAGAGTCGTTAGTGGGGATCATGGAAAAACGTTTCAAAGACATGGGGCATGCTTCATGAGGCATGGCCCCGTGCTTGTGCTTGTGAGGTCCTAAAAATGTAAAAAAATGAAGGAAAACTTATGTACAGGTGCCGCGTTTTAAGTTTCGGGTCTTCGGCACGAACCTTCACCACAATTAGGTTTCGTCGGGGCAGAGGTGTAGTTCCTCCAAGGGAATCTTGGTTGGTCCATCATTATACGGTTTCAAACGATGACCATTCACTTTGAAACTTAAACCTTTGTGGTTATAAATTTCAATGGCACCATTTAGAAACACATTTTGATTGTATAAGGTCCAGACCAATGTGATTTCAGTTTTCTGGGAAACAAACATAAATGAGAGCTATACAGTAAGACACATTCTCCCACATGAAATTGTTTTGTGTTCTTTAATCGAGTGTTATGGAATTTCCTTGTCTTTTCTTTGTAAACCCGAGCGTTTTCGTGTGCTTGTTCTCTCAATTCCTCCAATTCATGAATTTGTAGGAATCGATTCTTTCCTGCAAGATCTTGGTCTAAGTTTGTTGCTTTAAGTGCCCAAAAAGCCTTGTGATCTAGTTCCACTAGTAGATGACATGACTTCCCATAGATTAGTTTGAACGGTGTTGTGCCGATGGGAGTCTTATAGGCTGTTCGAAAAGCCCATAATGCATCATCTAATTTTGTAGACCAGTCCTTGTGGTTTTGACCTACAGTTTTCTCAAGGATTCGTTTGATGCCTTGGTTAGTGACTTTGGCTTGCCTATTTGCTTGTGGATGGTAAGCAGTTGTAAAGTGATGGTGAACTCCATAACGTGCCATTGCTCGTTTCGAGCTGATTGTTACAGAAATGAGTTCCTCGGTCACTAATTAGAGCTTTGGGGGCATCAAAACGAGAAAATACTTTCTTAAGGAATTTGACAATGTTTTTGGCATCATTAGTAGGCAGGGCTGAGCTTCAGCCCATTTTGAAATGTAATCAACTACTACTAAGATGTAACGATTAGCAAATGACACCAAGAATGGCCCCATGAAATCAATACCCCATATATCAAATATCTCGCATACTTGAACTGGTTTCTGAGGCATCTCATCCCATGTTTAGATATTGGTTGCTCTTTGACATGCATCAAAGGTGCGTACTATGTTGTGAGCATCTTTGATGATCGTGGGCCAATAAAGTCCAGAGTCAAATACTTTCTTGGTTGTTAAGGTTGCTCCATGGTGTCCTACTGTGGGTCCTTGGTGACAGTGCCTTAAGATTTGTTATGCTTCTCTTCCGTATACGCATCTTTGAATGAGTTGGTCCGCACCGATTCTTAACGGATGCAGGTCCCCCAATAGTAATGTTTGACATCAATAAAGAATTTCTTCTTTTTCTGATAAGTCATTCCTTTGAGAAGAATTTCGCTTGCTAAGTAATTTCCAAAATCGGCGAACGAAGGATGTTCATCAATTGAGGATTGAATGTGCATAAGGAATTAGTGAGGAAAATTGTCATTTATTATGGCTTCCGTAGTTTGTGATGGACTTGAATCCTCAAGATGCAAGAGATGATTGGCCGCTAAATTTTCCGCTCCTTTCCTGTCATGAATTTTGATGTCAAATTCTTGAAGCAGCAGAATCCAACGAATCAATCTTGGCTTTGCATCTTGTTTGTTGAACAACTAACGAAGGGCTACATGATCAATGTAGACAATTGTTTTTGAAAGGATGAGATACAAGCGGAATTTGTCAAATGCGAAAACTACTGCAAGAAGTTCTTTCTCGGTGGTGGTGTAGTTTTCTTGTACGTCGTTTAGAGTTTTGCTCGCATAATGAATTGGGTGAAATTGCTTGTCTTTCCTTTGTCCTAATACGGCTCCTACCGCGAAATCACTTGCGTCGCACATGAGTTCAAATGGCAGCGTCCAATCTGGGGAAACCATGATTGGAGCGGTTACCAGCCTCTCCTTAATGCATTTGTAAGAAAATACGAATTGAGCGTCTTTCTCGAGAAGTTGAGTCATAGGAAACTTCTCATATCTTTCACGGTTGTGGGATGTGGAAGTTTAGAAATAGTGTTGACTTTGGCTTGATCGACTTCAAGCCCTGCTCGAGAGATTTTGTGTCCTAACATTATTCCTTCCGTAACCATGAAGTGGCACTTTTCCCAGTTTAAAACAAGGTTAGAATCTTCACATCTAACTAGCATCTTTTCTAGATTTTCCAGACATTGCTCAAATGAGTTTCCAAAGATAGAGAAATCATCCATGAATACTTCCATTGATTTTTCAATCATGTCATGAAAAAATGCTACCATGCATCTTTGAAATGTAGCACGAGCATTACACAATCCAAAGGGCGTTTGCCGATACGCAAATGTGCCATATGGACAAGTGAATGTCGTCTTCTCTTGGTCTTCGGGAGCAATAGGGATTTGAAAATAACTTGAAAAACCGTCCAGGAAACAATAAAACATTTTTCTAGATAATCGCTCAAGCATTTGATCGATTAAAGGAAGAGGGAAGTGATCCTTCCTTGTGGCGTCATTGAGTTTGCGATAGTCTATGCAAACTCTCCATCCGGTAACCGTACGAGTGCAAATAAGCTCATTCTTCTTGTTCGTTACAACAGTCATTCCTCCTTTCTTTGGAACAACTTGGACGGGACTGACCCAAGGTGAATCAGAAATAGGGTAAATCAAACCGACATCTAGCAGTTTGATTACTTCTTTCTTCACCACCTCTTGCATGTTTGGGTTTAAATGTCTTTGAGGTTGAATGACGGATTTGAAGTTCTCCTCCATCAATATTTTATGAGTGCAAAAGGACGGATTGATTCCCTTGATGTCCATGATTTTCCATGCAATTGATCGTTTGTGTGCCTTAAGAACATTGAGCGACTTGTTCTTCTCATTAATTGATATGGCGGATGAGATTATGACAGGAAGTTGAGATGTGTTTTCAAGAAAAGCATATTCGAGATGAGATGGAAGTTTTTTGAGCTCTAAATCTGGAGGGTCTTCGATAGAAGGTTTGGCTTTCGGTTCTAGATCTTGCTCAATGATCTCAAATGCTTCTTGATGAAGTATTGTTTCATCAACTTCAAGTTTTGGAATGATTTGGTTCTCACAGATGGGTTCGGTGATTTGGACCTCTATTAACTGAGTGTGCAAGCTTCATTTTGAAGAGTTTTCTTCAAATGACAGCTTATGATCGAATGGCAAGCATCAACGTAATAAAGCGAGTCATCATGATGGTGAGGGTGTTTCATGGATTGGCCTATATCGATAGTTACTTCCTCGTCGTCTACTCTAAGCGTGAGTTTGCCTGTACAAACATCAATGAGGGCTCGAGCAGTCGCTAAGAGGGGTAGACCTAAGATAAGAGGAACACTTTTTTCCTCATCCATGTCAAGGATCACAAAATCAACGGGAAATACGAATTTGTCAATTTTAACTAAGAGATTTTCAATGATACCCCTCGTATATTTGACAGAACGGTCAGCTAACTGGATGCTTATATGGGTAGGTCTAGGTTCACCTAAGTTTAATTTTTCAAAACTCGCATAATGCATAAGGTTAATGCTTGCACCTAAATCTGCTAACGCGTCACTAAGAGAAAGATTTCCTATTAGGCAAGGTATGGTGAAACTTCCTGGATTAGTTATCTTTTGAGGTACTTTGTTTTGAATAAATATAGAGAATTCCTCATTCAAAACCACGTGTGATAACTCTTCCAGTTTCTTTTTGTTTGACAAGACACCTTATATGGAGGTGGTGGAACATAAGGTGGTGGTGGAATGTATTTTTTGGTTGGTTCTTCAATGACGACATTTTTCTTTTGCTTATCACTAGTATTACTTGGAGTTTCAGTCTCTAGTTCATCAAGGATGGGTTGTAATGTGGGTGCATCACCATCAGTGGTTTTGCCAATCCTGGTAGTGATGGCTTTGACTTGAGCATTAGGGTTTGTCACAGTGTTGCTGGGCAAAGCTCCTTGAGGTCTTTTAGATAGCTATTATGCAATTTGACCTACTTGGTGCTCTATGGTCTGCAATGATGCTTTGTTGCTTTTGATGTCAGCTTCGTTTATTTGGAACCTCTCCTCATTTCTTCGATCAAATTTCTGGATGTACTCATCTGTGGCTTGTGTGGTTAACAACAACTGCTGCAATAAATCTTCCATTGATGATGATTCACGGTCTTGGTTGCTTGGGCCATGGTATGGTGGTTTCTATTGTTGGTAAGGTGGCCTTCGGTTGAAACCAGATGATTGTTGGTTATTACCAGCATCTTTGTAATTCGAGTTGCTTCTCCAATATGAGTTGTGGTTGTACGAGATCCTTGGCCCTCCTACGTAGTCAACATCTTCAACTACCATAATGCCTTGTGGGCATTCATTGTTCTTGTGGGAACTTCCACATGTGTTGCAACATGTTGGGGTTTTATTTAGTATGCTTTGCAATTGTTCGAATTTTTTGGTCAGAGCTTCTAATTGGGCTGCAATTAGGGTTTCAGAGTCTACTTGACGAATACCTTTAGAACTAGGTTTGGTCCTTAAGGGATTGTAAGCAAAACTTTTCTTAGCTGCTCTTTCTAAGGCTTGGTATACTTCTGTTGGTGTGACACTTCCAAAATCTCCTCCTGCACTTTGGTCTGCCGCTTGGTTATGGGCTCCGCTGATTGCATCATAATAGGTTTGAAACAGCAGCCACAGATCCAGTCCGTGATGTGGGCATCTCCGAAGGAGACTTTTATATATCTCCCATGCTACGTGTAATAATTCATCGTCGTCTTGGCGGAAACTTGTGATGCTGCTTCTTAGTTTGGCGGTGCGATCGGGTGGAAAGTATTTCAAATGGAATTGCTCAGCCATTTCGACCATGTGGTGATGGAGCCAAGCAGAAGTGAATCAAGCCAGTCGATGACCCGGCCTCGAAGTGAAAATGGAAAAAGTCTTAGTCGAATGGCGTCGTCTGAACAGTTGTTGATTTTAAAGGTAGCACAGATACGAAGGAATCGTGAGATGTGAGCATTAGGATCTTCATCTTGTTACCCATGGAAGTGAACAGAGTTTTCTACGAGTTGGATAATACTATACTTAATCTCGAAATTGTTGGCCGCTATTGCTGGTTGGACGACACTAGACTCATAACCATCTATTGACCGTGTGGCATAGTGTGTCATCTTCATTTCCTCGTACTGTTTAGCCATGTCTTCTTCGGATGGTGTACCTTCCAAAATGTCTTCTTCAATTACTGGTGCTGCTTGTTGGGATCTTTTGTGTCTTTGATGGAAATGTCCTTCGGGTTCCGAAAGAGGCGGAACAAGTCCAGAACTAGACTAGTCGGACATACACTAACTTAAAGAAGCATAAACTAACTAAGGTTTAAAATGAAACATGCAAAAGTAACTAAACTAACTAAGGCAAACTACCTAACAAAAATAAAAATGAAGTTTAAACAAAAATATATTAACAAGTAATATACAAGATAGTCAAAAATTTAGTTTGTCTTTCAAACTGCCGTGTGTCCCCTGCAACGGCGCTAGAAACTTGATGGGGTGCGGATAGTATATATATTTTGATAAATATTTTACGCATAGATTCAGTTTTAAATGGTTATTACAAGTACTAAACCACATACACAAAAGGCAAGTGTACCTGTCCCGTGGTAATATAGTATTCGTAAGAACCGAGTATCAATCCGTGGACACACCTAGCCTCCTCAACAAACTTGACGTTTGACTATCGGACTTGGTTTTCATGAAGGAAAATGATATGTTAGGATCGTGTATTGAATGAAATACTAACTGATATACGTGTATACCAAGTCAAATAACGTTGAATCCTATTTGATTGGCGATCCATTCAGTGAGAAAGCACGTAGAAACAATTGTAGATTGAATCTAAACGTTAAGAATGATTGGTAATTGATCTAGTGTGATCTATGAACTTGGAACAGGTTCTTGGAGGTCTCTGGACAGCTAGGGTACGATTTAGTACGTAGGTTTTCGAAATGTTATGTTTTTCCACGATTTAAGTGGTATTTATAGGTTAGAGTTTCTCATTCGGGCGACTGAACCATTCTCATGGTTCAGTCGTGGGATTGAATCATGTGGTTGATCCATTCGCACGACTAAGTGTTCAGTCGTACGACTGAGCCAATCTCATGGTACAATCGTCCGACTGATCCAGTCTCCTGGTTCAATCGTGCGACTGGTTTATTAGCATGAAGTTGTTCATGCGTATGGTCCATTAGCATGGGCCATTCGCATGAGGCCTTCTTATGATTAAGTTTGAATATGTTTCACAATCATTATTCAACTTAGATCTATTCTAACAACCACAAACCTATATATTTAGTTCAATAAGCATTAATACACAATAACCAATGAAATATTAAACATTATAAGCATAAACCACACATTGTATTTCACTCAACCATCCATTTACAAATATGTAAGACATGAAAGACATTTACATTATGCTCATAAAGTAGGTACATATGTATCTACATGATAAGTTGCATTGGAAAGATTTTTTAGCGTTTTAAAACAATGATAAACATAAAGTAAACTAAGAATTGAAGCGTTTGGATTTAAAACCAGGGAATAAAATTTATCAGCCTAATTAGACTCCACTTATGTAATCATGATGAATTGGTAGTGTGATTTAAAGATATGGATTAATGTAATTATGTTAATGTTTATAAAGATGAGCTGGCGCAATTTCTCGTCTATCCTGCTGCCGTAGTGACTAGGATCATGTCAGGTTGAGTTTTACTGGTTAGATCAAAGCCCTAGTAATGTAGGTAAATCTTTTATGACCTATTTGACATATGATTTCTGAAAACATAACTTAATGTTGAAAAGAGAGATGATCAAGTTCCTTCATAACATACCATTAATTTTAGAAAACCATAACAATTACTAAAGATTTCTCAAACTAATAAAAGGGAACCCACAAATGATCAAAAAGTTAAGGTGATATGATTTTTAATAACCATTTCTAGTTCATTAGCCATGGATTTATTATGAAGATTGGTTTCGTGAATGAAAGTTAATCATATGGTTTTCAACCTTGTATGACAATCACAATCACAAACCATAAATTTATAACTTCCCGTTCAAATGTAGATGCTATCCATCAATAGTTTTCCCAAGACCACCATAACATTAACATAATATTTATCACACCATTAGTTCATCAAAAATTACATAAGTTTGATCTGATTAGGATGATAGAAATAGTTTATCTAATAATGAGCTTGAACATAACAACATATAACAAAAAAAGATAGATATGTAATCATGTGTGAAATGGAACAATCAAACCAATAATCCGCAATAGATGACGGCTAGACGATCCCGAGCGTCTTCCAAGTGTTGTATGCACCTCCCAAGCCTCCAAATGACATTGAAGTCTTGATTGTCGAGAGAGTTCTGTAGAGTAACTCTCCCACCAAAGCTTACCAAAAATGGTGAACTTAGGCTTCTTTTTATAAGCTTTCTGGACTGTTTAAGCATGACCCCGTGCTAGTACAATGCCTACGAAAGTTGGTCGGCTCGTACATGCAGGTTGTGTCACACACGACCCCATGCTAAATGGGACACGACCCCATGTTGGAGGTGGGGCACGGCCCCGTGCCTTATGGGGCATGACCCCGTGTCTACTTTTAGGCAACAGTACTTTTTGTCCTGTCAGATGTCCAAACACAGGGGTGTGTAATTTAGCACGGGGGTGTGTTTCTAGCAAAGCATGGGGGCGTGCTTAAAGAGGCACGACCCCATGCTTGGACTCCAAAGCTTAGATTACTTTAATTTCTTGCTAAATATGGTTCTTTTGTCCATCTTGCCCTTTTAAACACCTGAAAACACAATTTAACATTTATAAGTATATTTTCATTATTTTAAGGAATGTATTAAGGAATAATTGATGTGCTTTTGATAGGATTTTTATGTATAATTTGGAGCACATCACTTAGCTACAGGCTGGGCAATGGGTATCAAATCGATCTGAAACTCTATCTCATGTTCCGGTGGCGCTCCTGGTAAGTCTTTGGGAAACTTGTTTGGAAAGTCACACACCACCGGTACATTAGATAGTTGTGGTGTTGGCGTATCCACATCCTTCACGTAGGCCAAGTAGGCACCACATCCATGCCTCATGCACTTTCCCGCCACCACCATCGAAATCACCTTTGGGATAGTCGTAAGCCGATCATGGTAAATTCTCACCGAACTCCTATCCGGTGCAGTCAATCTGACCATCTTTTTGCGACACACAATGTTCGCCTCAAGACCACTAACCAATCCCTTGCAAGGACTAAATCGAAATCGTCTAAGGTCATGCGATTGAGTTAATCGGGCGACTGAAGTTGCTCAAACTTGAGAATTCATAGGTTTAAGGTATTTTGGGCGCAAATTCTCGAATTTTCACTAATCCAAATAGCCGTATGCCAGAAAAAGTTAACTTTACGAACTGGAGACGTCTAAGACACTGTTTGACACAAAAAGATTGCGTTTTTAGTGAAAAAACCCAATTTTTATATCAAAAACGATCGAATCACACGTAAATCAAGAGCCAAAGCTCTGATATCACTTGTTATGATCATGTATTGAACGAAATAATAACTGATATACATGTATACCAAGTCAAATAGTGCGGAATCCTATTTGATTGGCCATCCAATCAATGTGAACACACGTAGAAACAATTGTAGAATGAATCTAAACATTAAGAACGATTGGTAAGTGATCTAGTGCGATCTATGAACTTGGAACAGGTTCTTAGAGGTCTATGGACAGCTAGGGTATGATTTAGTATGTAGGTTTTTGAAGTGTTATGTTTTTCCATGATTTAAGTGGTATTTGTAGGTAGGGTTTCTCATTCGGCGACTGAACCATTAGCATGATTCAGTCGTGTGATTGAATCATGCGGTTGATCCATTCGCACGACTACATGTTTAGTCGTGCGACTGAGCCAATCTCATGTTACAATCGTGCGACTGATCCAGTGTCCTGGTTCAGTCGTGCGACAAGTTCATTAGCATGAAGTTGTTCATGCGTACGGTCCATTAGTGTTGGATCAAGAAGAAGGCTAATGCAACCAAAACTAAGTCACTTAGATAATTTTGGTACTGAATGCAAATGCTTCCGAAGCTTGGCATGGAACTTCTCAAGGATGTAGAGTTCTTCCGAAGACAAAGTGAAAGATCAACTTCCGAACACAAAACTCTACTTACGAAGTCAAATGTATACTTCCTCAATTCAAGCCTTAGAAGAATGAACTGAAGACCACTTCCGAAGTATGATGTAAAGAAGAAGTCTCCAAGCCTTGGAAGAAGCAACCTCTTCCGAAGTATAAGTGGCTTCGGAAGTACTTAGTCTTCTAAAGCCATTTAACCTTCGCAACACACTGTTATGACCAGTGGACACAAGTATGGTCTCTGATACTCTGCTGCAGACCTCTGATACTGTATGGCTTCTTCCTAAAGAACCATGCAGTTGACCACACTTTATTCCATTGTTCACCTTTTCATGATAGCACATGTTACCAACTTTAGTTGGTGACAAAAGGTAAGTCAGGGACATGTCCTGACTAACAAATCTCAGATAAGACTTTATCCGAGATACATTAAACTTTAGTCTTGTAGTATAGAATTTAGCTATAGGATCCCAGCTAGTATCAAAGAATATCCGGCTGTAGGTAGTATTATATATAGGTTCTCTTTGTAACTCATTGTAAGATATAACAACTGCTTGTAAGAGTCTTGTATTTTGAGTTGAGAAACAATATATAAAAGTACCTTGAAAATTACATCCTATGTTCTTTATTACTTTCTATATTGTGATCAACTCTTATGATTCTATCTTAACTCGAGTGTTGTTCTAGGTGAGTTTGAGAGAAAAACAACAATGTTTAGTGACAAACATCGATCCTCCAATTGCTATCAGAGCTTCTTAGGCTCTTGATTGCGTGATCTCACCATCCAAATCAACCTGTTTTTCACTCCTCCCTACATCCCACTCACTCTAATGGCCGTTAACAAGTCTGAGGTAGAGATAGGAACCATGACAAAGGCTCCCATCATTACTCCTGAAAATTTCAGGTCTTGGAGCAAGAGAATGGAAGGCTTCATCAGATATCAAGACAGTAGGATGTGGAACTCCATTGTCAATTTCCGGTATAAGCCTAAGGTGGCATCACGTGGTGGAAATGGTTCCATGATAGAAAAGGCTGTAGAGGATTACTCTGAAGAAGATAGAAAGAAGATGGACATCGACAGCAATGCTATGACCATTCTCATGACTGCAATACCGAACTCCATTATGGTGGGATTCGAGCACTGCAAGACTGCCAAAGAATTGTTTGATGCACTTGCTCAGATGTAGTCAAGCTCCAATGACTCAAAGAAGGACTCACTGAAGCAGCAGTTTGAGAACTTCACTCTTTATTGCTGCAGAGACCCTCAGCCAGTAGTATTTTAGGTACATGGATCTTATCTCTTCTCTTCAGTCTGTGAAGATCACTCTCGAACTTAGAGATCTTACTAGAAAGTTCATGAGTGCTCTTCCAAACAAGTGGACATTTTACTTTGTCTCTATCAAGAGGATAAAGAAATTGAACACTCTCACCATGACTGAACTCTATGGCATCCTTGATGGATATCGCCTAGAGATGGAGAGTAAAAAGGACCACCAAACAAGCAGACCCATGAGTCTTCCTACTAGCAATGCATTAATGTTGTTGAAGGCTCATTACCCCCATAACCTCAGCATTTCCTCACTTACCAATAGCCATCCTACTCTCCTGGAACTTACATCACTTTTCCTGAGACTCCAAGGTCTCAACATGCTTAACATAACTCCTTCTAGGAAAGTTAGGCCTTTGTCTCAAGAAGTGGACACTCTGGTGATTTTCAATACTGCTTTGATGATCTTAAGTGTTTTAGTCCAGATGATGTAGAGTACATAACCATTGTCCAACAGATGGCTCTTTTAACTTATAGAGCAAAGAAGTTCTTTAAGAGAACTGAAAGGCACTTCCCTCAAAACCCAACTACCAGCAAGTTCGGTTTGACAATAATAAGGAAAAGTGTTACAACTGTAACCAACTAGGTCACTTTGCAAGGGAATGCAACGCTCCCAAGACCAATCCGGGAACCCCACAGGCCTCCACACATCCCTCAACCTGAAAGCCCGCTAAGAAGTCAACTGAAACAGCTGCAATAGCTCAACAAATTGGCTGGAGCTTCATGGTACAGGATGTGACTCCTGCTCAAGCTCTCATGGCCGGAACAGATGATGCCTAGGTATATGAACATCTCTGCACTCCAGCCTATATAGCTAAAGTTAAACTCTATTAGGATTACAATATGGAAATCAGATCTACTATTGAGTCTTTAAATATCTTAAAATCTGATTTTAAAAGAGCTAAATCTGACTATCAAAGGAAAACTGAGGAGTTGGAGAAAACTCTCTCTTTTAAAACATGAACACACCAACTACAAGACGCAAATAAAAGATATGATATCCAAATTATCCGAGGCTCAACCCAGCTTGTCACTGTTAAGTCTCAGGCCAGGAAGCATGCTATCTTCAAGCAAAACTTCCAAGCTATTATTGCATCATCCTCCCACTCCATACTCTGTTATAAAGACAAAGGAGGGTGGGGAACCAATGAAATTGCTCCACCACACTCCTATGAGTCTATTAGACAGCCAAGATGTGGTACTAAAGAGCAAGAGGTTCCAACTGCTGACCCTTCCTCACCAGAGTTGAAGGATGAAGCAACAATAAGGGTCACCACAAGGAAGGAACAGGTAGATTTACCCATCTCCTTCTGTGAAGAACAAATCCTAACCACTAAGGCCAGAAGAAGTAGAGCTAAAGCTGCTAGGAGAACTGCCAAGAAGGTGCCTGAGTCCAAGCTGAAGATTGACCCCAAGCAGAAGGGTGTCTTTATCTCAGCTGGATTCCAAGTGGTAGGTACTTCTGATTCAGGAAAGAAGTGTAATACCAGCACTTTTGTCCTGCCAAAGGATCAGAAGTTGAATGGAAAAGTTTCTCATGAAGAAAAGAAGCCCAAGAAATAACAACCCTCACTTTCCCAGAGAACTAACATTGCATGCATAATGTGTGGTGTGCAAAACCACATGGTAAAAGATTGTTACTACAATCCTGCGAGCACACATTATGCAAATAATGTTAGGAAAGGAGTCAAGGAAGGTTTCACATTTGGACCTTTTCAAACGGTTCAAGTGATGAAATAGGGAAAGCTAGTTTCGGAACCCAGGCTGCTTTCGGAAGAAACTCTTTCCTCCGAAGGGAAAATGGCTTTGGAAGCAAAAGCTACTAAGGTTCGAAAGAACAAGAAAGTTCCCTTGAAACCTCTCCAAAAGAAGACTGCTTCGGAAGAAAAGGTGGTGAAGACTTCTTCCGAAAGGAAAGAAGCTTCGGAAGATAGCCATGCTGCTAAAGCTTCAACAAGCTCATCCTCCAAGATCAACCAAAGGATGGACTGGAAGATCAAGAAAGATGTTGCAGCCCAAACCTCTTCTTCAAAGACCTCTATTGAACCTCCATTCATAAAACTTGGTTCAATTATGTCATTATCTTTGGAAGAACCTAAGACTAGCAAGGCTTGGGCTTCCAAACAAAACTAACATTCTCATCTTATGTGCAGGGACATCCATATGACAAGAACAACAATATCTGGATTGTAGATAGTGGATGCTCTAGGCACATGACAGGGAACAGATCTCTCCTTCAACAGTTTCATAACTATGATGGAGGTCCTGTCCAATTTGGAGGTGAGGCCAGAGGATATATTTCTGGAAGAGGGAGTATATCCAATGGTAAATTAAAGGTTGACAAAGTTCACTTTGTAAAACAGCTTGAACACAATCTGTTAAGCGTTTCTCAATTCTTTGATCAAAATCACCAAATGCTTTTCACAGAACATGTGTGCGTTATCCTCAAACCTGGGATGACAATTCCTCCGGAATTGGTGCTTTTTAGATCTCCCAGAAAAGGGGATATGCACAAGCTTGATATGAACAATGCTTCCCCAATGGGAGAAGTATCATGCTTTCTTTCCAAAGCTGATAGTGATGAGTCAACACTGTGGCATAAACGTATATGTCATGTAAATTTTAAAACAACAAATAAATTGGCTAAATATAACTTGGTACATGGTTTGCCTAAAAAGAAGTTTTTCTTCAAAGATAAGTGTGTTGAATGCCTAAAAGGCAAACAACAAAGGACATCTCATAAATCCAAATGTGTTAACTCTATCACTACTCCATTACACTTACTGCACATGGATCTCTTTGGTCCCACTACTATAATGAGCATTGGAAGGAAATCATATTGCCTTGTGATAGTTGATGATTTTACAAGATTCACATGGGTATTCTTTTTAAGAACTAAAGATGAAACTACTGAAACACTAAAATCTTTTATTCTTAAAGTAGAAAATCAAATTGATCACAAGATTAAAATCATTAGAAGTGATCAAGGGACTCAGTTTAAGAACTTCGTTCTTGACTCATTCTGTAACTCAAAAGGGATTTCCAGACAATCTAGTGCTCCCAGAACTCCATAACAAAATGGTGTTGCTGAGAGGAGGAATAGGACACTTATTGAGGCTGCTCGAACTATGTTAGATGATTCAAAATTACCTCTAACATTCTTGGCAGAGGAAGTCAACACTGCATGCATTGTGCAGAACAGAGTTCTTGTAGTTAAGCCCCATAGAAAAACCCCTTATGTGCTATGGAACAAGGGGCCACCGTTCATTGGCTTTCTAAGATCCTTTGGCAGTAGGTGTACCATACTTAACACAAAAGACAATTTAGCAAAGTTTGTTGAAAAGTCAGATGATGCTATTTTTGTTGGATACTCTTCTAGCTCCAAAGCTTACAAAGTATACAACATTTAGAATCAACAATTTGAGGAGTCATCTAATATAGTTGTTAATGAGCACACTTCTTGTGCTAGGGGGAATGGCCCTGATCGTATCTTTGATTTAGAATTGTTTCCAACTATTCTAAAGCATCTTGTGAGAATGTTTTAGTTGGAAAAGGTGGTCAAAATGATGCTGATGTTGCTGCTGATAATCAACTGTTTGAGCTTTCCAGACCTAGTCCAAATTCTCCAAGTGCTACAACAAACAAAGTCTCCACAATTCACAGATCTGATAGCTAGACTATATCAAGGAATTGTGAAGCTTCTTCAAGTGAATCACTTACTGAGCCTCAAAACTCATCAGGTGATCCACCACAACACGAGGCACAAGGTAGTAGTGTTTTGAAGGGACAAGAAACTGGTAACACCACTTCACAACCAACCATTGATGATGTTTCTCACTCATTCAATCAATCCTCATTGAATGATTTTGAAACAACAGCATGACAAAGTGTTCCAGTTCCTAAGCAGAATATGTCCAACCTGGATCTATCTCTGCAACTAGAAGTGATTCCTCGCCTTAGGATTCATAACACTCATCCTGCTGAAAACATCATAGGGGATGTCACTGAGCGCGTGAGAACAAGAGGACAGACTAATCATGGGAATGTCTGCTTATACTCATGCTTTCTATCCCAGATGGAACATAAGAATGTAGAAGATGCCTTAAAAGATAGTAGCTGGCTTGAATCAATGCAAGAGGAGCTGCTTTAATTCAAGAGACACAAGGTATTGAACCTATGTCTGCTACCATCCGGTAAAGTACGAATAGGTACTAAATGGGTTTTCAGAAACAAGAGAGATGATAGAGGCTTGATCATCAAGAACAAAGCAAGACTTGTAGTTCAAGGATACACACAAGAGGAAGGAATTGATTATACTGATGTCTTTGCAGTAGTTTCATGACTTGAGGCAGTTAGGATCTTCCTTGCTTATGCTGCATCCAAGGACTTCATTGTCTATTAACTTGATGTCAAGTGTGCATTTCTATATAGGGATTTAGATAGGGAAGTCTATGTATGGCAACCTCTATATGGGCTGCACCAGGCACCTAGGTTATGGTATGAGACATTGTCCTAGTTTCATCTGCAGACCTACACTACAGGTACCATTAACAAGACTCTCTTCATCAGAAAGTCTGGAAAGGACATCTTGGTTGTTCAAGTCTATGTTGATGACATCATATTTGGTTCTTCAAATGACCAGATGTGTAAGGACTTTGAGAGCATTATGAAGAAGAAGTTTGAGATGAGTTCCATGGGAAAAATGGACTTTTTCCTTGGAATTCAGGTGAAGCAAATGAAGGAAGGGTTCTTCATTAATTAATCTAAGTATGTCTCTAACATCTTAGAAAGATTTGAAATGAAGGATTGCAAGCCTGCCAAGACACCCATACCCAGAAACCATAATCTTTGACCTGACCTTCAGGGGGAAGATACTGATCAACATCAGTATAGAGCAATTATTGGTTCTTTGATGTATCTTACTGCTAGTAGACCTGATATCATATTTGCTACTTGCATTTGTGCAAGATATCAGGCTGCTCCAAAGGTATCTCACTTAGCTGCTATTAAGAGAATCCTCAAATACCTCAAAGGAGCACCTAAACTAGGTCTCTGGTATCCCAGAAACAAGGATTTTAATCTCTATAGATACTCTGACACTGACTATGGTGGCTGAAATATTGAAAAGAAATCAACATCAGGGGGATGTCAATTTATTGGTGGAAGGATCATCTCATGGCAATGCAAGAAACAATCCTGTGTATCCACATCAACTGCTGAAGCTGAATACATTGCTACTGCTAGCTGCTGTGCTCAACTGCTATGGATTCAGAATCAGATGTTAGACTATAGATTCAACCTTATGAGTACTCCTATCCATATTGACAACAACAATGCTATCTCCATTACTGAAAATCCGGTGAAGCACTCCTAGACAAAGCATATTGATATTAGGTACCATTTCATTAGAGATATTTATGAGAAAAATAAGTTTAAACGAGTCAAAGTCGACTCAAATGAACAATATGCTGATTTGTTCACCAAACCTTTTAATGAGCAAAGATTTAAGAATCTGTTAACAGCTATTGGGATGATAAACATTGATTAGATCACTTCTCTTGAAAACTTTTTAATATGTAATGTCTTCTGTCAATACAATTTAAGCTCTGTTACAAAAGATCTTTCTGAAAAATTTCTAAGTGTAAATATCTTCCGAAGCATAATTTCTCAAAGGATAATTTTTCTTCTCGAAAGAACTTTTGGTCTCGGAAGAAGCGATTGATTACATATCAGATCTACTTTCAAGATTCATAAATTCTCCATTCGGAAAGCAAATCTAACCTTCGGAAGCAAAGTTTTTGCTTCGGAAGTAAGAATTGCCTTCGAAGACAAATTACCTTCGGAAATGTTTTACATTCGGAAGAAAAATTCTACTGTGTAACGTAAATCTCTTGGGCCTCACAATGTAAAAAGCAAAGATTTTGTTATGATGTGTAACACCTCGCTATTTTTAGACAAGAAAGAAGAATAAGTGAAGGAAAAGGAAAGAAAACCCAAGTCTAGGAGTAAAAAGTGTCCAAAAGGACAAAATGTTTGAAAAGTGGGTGTAAAAGGTGGTATGGCCGCCCATATGTCACATACACCACTGATCTTCGGGTTTTAGAGAGAGAAAGAATAGCTGGGAGCAACAAATTCTCCGTTTTGAAGGAAGAACAAGAAATAATTTGAATTCAAGGTGAGAATTCATGTTTTTATGATGTTCTTAACCGTTTATATCCTCAGGTTTATGCTTATGTGTGTTTGTATGTGTTCGGGTATGTTTTTAGTAGGTTTCTTAGCGGTTGAATTCAATTTGAAAACGAGTTTCGAGGAAGCCATACTCAAGAGCGGCAAAGGTGAGTTCTTGGACCCCTCTTTTACTGGTTTTAGCTGATTGGGGTTGGAAATGCATGAATGTATGGTTTTATTAAGCTGGGTTTTGGACCCGTATGCTTGAATATGTGTATGATGATGTTATGATGTGATGTGTGACTATGTTCATGGTTGATGATGTATGATTGTATTTCTAAGGCTTAGAGGGTAAGATTTAAGCTTAGAACATGATGAATGGTGCATGGAAATCGAATATGATGTTTTAGGCTCACATGTTAAGTTTTTAAATCTGCCTAGGTGTTTGAAAGTCAATGCGGATGGAAAGGGTTAATGCGGATGAACATTGACCTTTGAGTAAGCCAATGCGGATAAAGTCAAATGTGGGTAAAGTCAACGCGGATGTGCATTTGACTAAGTCTGGCAAATGCGGATAAGATGAGTCAATGCGGATGAGATGAGTCAATGTGGATGAGATGAGTCAATGCGATGAGCATATGACTAAGTCTGGGAAATGTGGATGAGGTATGTCAATGTAGATGAGCATTTGACCAACTCTGGGAAATGCGGATGAGATGTGTCAATGCGGATGAGCATTTGGCTAAGTACATGAAATGCGGATGAGTAAGGCCAATGCGGATGAACAAATGTGGTTGAAGTAAGATCAATGCGAATGAACTATAGCAAATGCAGATGAACTATAGCAAATGCGGATGAACTATAGGAAATGCGGATGAAATGTAGGAAATGCGGATGAACACTTAGAATAATTTTGACTTTTTGGGAAAAAGAGGTAATGTAGGCTTTGACCTAGGAGATTCCCGGGGGTTACGTAAGTTGACTTTTGAGGTCATAGATGGTATGTTGGGCATTTACTGATGTGTGATTGATGATGATGATAATGTTGCATGGTTATACATGATGTATGTTATGTATGTATGATGCCCTGCATCATGATGACTGAATGATATGCTTATGTTCCTTATTATCATGTATATTTATATATCTTGTAGCCTTACGTGTTATGTTAATGAATGAAGCGAAAGTATTATGTAACGTAAAGTGAAAGATATCAAAAGAGGAACATGAAGTAAGAATGCATGCATTAGCAAGTAATGAAAGTAAGGATAGTCTTGTAAGCATGGCATGCACATCGGGGTCTTTCCTTATGATTGACCATTTGCATAGAACTATTGTTGCATACCTTACGTACTATGACCACGAGGTGCGATGCACTGTTATAGAAGGTCTATGAGAGGCCTAGGTCTAAAACCATGAACAGAGGGTATTGCTTATGGCAATGGTACATCTACATTCATACCTTAGGTACTGTAACCATGAAGTGCAATGCACCATTATATAAGTTCTGTAACAGGCCTAGGTCTAGAACCATGAACAGAAAGGTATTGCATAGTAAACCTAAACTTTACCCTAGGTACTGAGACCACGAGGTGAGATGCACCGTTATATAAGGTCTATGATGGGCCTAGGTTCAGTACCATGAATAGAAGGGAAGGGTTTATGGATGATAGAAAGGAAAGTAAAAAATGAGGCATGAAAGATTAAAGAAGATAATAATGATATTATCTGTGTGTACGTATGATGTATGATCATAGACGAATGTAAAGTATAGTATGATTTTGAAAGAAAGCAAAGAACGGTTTTATGAACGTAAAGTATGTTCTATTATAAAATCAGAGCTCACTCAGCAACGCTGACTTTTATGTGTTTTCCAGTTGGCAGGTGAGCATGGCTGAGGATGGCACGAGGAAGCTGCTCAGCACTTTTGGATGGCATCCATTTATATAAAGCTTTTGTATTGTAATACAACAATGAAATTTTGTAACCAACAGACGGTTCATTATTTTGCAAAAGTTTTTATGATTAAATGAAATTTCATTTTTGAATGTTTCCACTACGAATGTTTATTTAAAATAACTATAAATGTATGTTTTATGTGCAATGGTTGAACAGCTGTAAGCGTCCGGGGAATGGGGCCTTACAAGTTAGTATCAGAGCCAAAGTTTGAGTGAAATGGGTAAATTTTCAAAATCAACCTTAACTTAAATTGAGAATGGGACGGAATTGGGAATGGGATGCCAATCTGAGTAGCTGAGTGCCATGAGGTATTTTTGTAAAGTTAACTGGTATTACGTGCTTATGTTATGTGGTTATGTGTTGCTCGTAGAATTAGATACTGATGTAGTGAGGATGGGTAATGCTTGGGGTATGAAGAGTAAAGTAAGTGGATAATCACAACTGGCCATTGTAATTATGGACTTACTATACTTGACATAAACAGAGCTATTTCCTTGAATGACTGTGTTGGTGTTTGAATCTTTCAGTGTGTGTGTGGCAGGATAGCCGTGGTAGATCATCTAAGGCTTTGCGTGGTGGTGGACATGGTTCTAAACCACGGGTTACGAGAGGAAGGCCTAGGGCCGAAAAAGTGGTTCATGAAGAACCAGAATCCCCTCATCCGGAAGGCAGAGATGAGAGTGCTAACCTGAGAGCCTCAATGAAGGAGGCAGTTGTGGAGGAAGTGAATCAAGTCATCCAGACCATCCTACCGTCTATGGTGACCAAAGTGATAAAGGCAGTAAGAGAAGGGGAGAGAAGAGAAAGGAGTAGACATGTAGGCAAAAGAAGACAACCCGAGACTGAGACGGTTCCGTCAAATGACGAAGAAGTAAAGGAAGAAGCAAAGCCTGCGCCAGAGGTGGCACGAGGCTATAACTATAGGGCATTTATAAGATGCAAGCCCCCAACTTTCGATGAAAACAACACTACAGCTGCTGCTCACCGGTGGGTGAGGGACATGGAGGCTGTTCTTGATATCAGCGAGTGCCGTGAAGATCAAAAGGTGAAGTTGGCTACCCACTCTTTTGTAGACTCGACTCTATGCTGGTGGGACAATATAGTCCAAGCCGAGGGTAGTCGAGTGATCGGGAGAATGAGATGGTCGGAGCTGAAGAAGTTGGTGATCAAGGAGTACTGTCCTCACCGGGAAATGGATAGGGTTAAGAGGGAGTTTCTACAACTGGAGGCGGGAACCATGACACACTAGCAGTACACCACCAAGTTCAATGAAATGGCACGTCTGGTGCCGGATCAGGTGACACCTCTATCTCAAAAAATCAAGAGGTACATTCAGGGTTTGCCAGCGGATATTCGCAGGCACGTGATCACTGCCCGGCCGAGCATGTTTAGATCGATAGTGGATTTGGCAGGGAGACTGTATGACGAGAGGACGCTGGTGGTGAATGAAGGTGGAAAGAAGAGTGGTGGTGAGCGAAACTAGCAGGGGAAGAGGTTTGGTCGGGGTAATGCTTCGACGGTAACAAGAAGGCACGGGTCGATGACTGCCGTGTGGTCTCATCGGGTGTGGGTATAAAGAAGTGTGATAGGTGTGGGAGAGAACATAGCGGGGAATGCAGGCTGGGGTTGAATGTATGCTTTAAATATGGAAAGCCGGGGCATATAGCCAAGGACTGTCGTACGGTCTAGTGTTTTAACTGTGGCATTGAGGGCCATGTGAACAAGGATTGTAAGAAGCCCAGGGCTAAGAGTTTTGGGGTGAAGAGAACCGGAGGTGAAGGACCAAGGGCGAGCACCAGAGCATTCACGATGACACACGAGGAGGCTAGGACGAACCATGATGTTGTGTCCGGTACGTTTCTAGTGAACCAAACTTTAGCTTCCATGTTATTTGATTCGGGTGCTAGTAAAAGTTTTATTTCTGCTGCTTTCTGTGCTCAACTGCCTGTTAGTAGTAGACGTGTTGATGCACCCTTCGATGTAGAAACTGCCATAGGTAAGTCTACCAGGATCTCTGAGATGATAGAGGGTTGTGACGTGGAACTAGAGGGTCATAAATTTCCGGTTAGACCCTTCATTATAACCTTAGGTGGTTTCGATTTGGTTCATGGGATGGATTGGTTAGCAGATTTCGAGGCGAACATTGTGTGTCGCAAGAAGATGATTTTTCTGACACCGCCCGACGGGAGTTTGGTAACAGTCTAAGGAGATCAGGTCACGACGATCCTGATGGTGATTTCGATGGTGGTGGCGGGAAAGTGTATGAGGCGTGGATGTAGTGCTTACTTGGCCTATGTAAAGGATGTGGATACGCTAATAACACAACTATCCGAGGTACCGGTTGTGTGTGACTTCCCAGACGTGTTCCCGGAATACTTATCAGGAGTGCCACCTGATTGAGAGATCGAGTTCCAGATTGACTTGATACTGGGTGCCCAACCTGTTGCCAAGGCACCGTATCGGTTGGCTACGGAGATGAAAGAATTGATGGGCCAGTTGCAAGAGTTGCTGGATAAGGGGTTCATCAGACCGAGTATCTCTCCTTGGGGTGCTCCGGTCCTGTTCGCGAAGAAGAAAGACGATAGTATGAGGATGTGTATTGACTACCCTGAGTTGAACAAGTTGACGCTCAAGAACCGATACCCCTTATCGAGAATGATGATTTTTTTGATCAGCTTCAATGTCCCAGTTGGTTCTCAAGAATAGACCTTCGATCTGGCTATCATCAATTGAAGGTGAAGGAGCAAGACATCCCTAAAACAGCTTTCCGTACGCGTTATGGTCACTACGAGTTCCTTGTAATGTCTTTTGGTTTGACCAATGCGCCAACTGCTTTTATGGATCTGATGAATCGTGTGTGTCGGCCTAGGTTGGATAAATCAGTGATCGTGTTTATTGATGATATCCTGATTTATTCGAGGAGTGAGATTAAGCATGTCGGTCACATTCGGGAGGTTCTAGAGACGCAGAGAAGGAGAAGTTGTATGCCAAATTCTCCAAGTGCGCATTCTGGTTGCACGATGTTCAGTTCTTGGGTCATGTGGTGAACCCCGAGGGGATCATGGTGGACCCGGCTAAGGTGGAGGCAGTGATGCAATGGAAATCTCCAAAGACGCCATCCGAGATTCGCAGTTTCTTGGGTTTGGCGGGTTAGTACAAGAGATTCATTCAAGACTTCTCCAACATCGCTTCTCCACTAACTAAGTTGACCCGAAAATATGTGAAGTTCGTGTGGGGTCAAGCTCAAGAGAAGGTGTTTGAAGAATTTAAGGCGAGGTTGACTCAAGCTCCTATTTTGTCATTACCCGATGGGAGCGAGGATCTGGTGGTTTATTCTGACGCTTCCTACTCGAGGTTGGGGTGCGTGTTAATGCAAAGAGGGAAGGTCATAGCCTATGCATCCCGACAGTTGAAGGTTCATGAGGTCAATTACCCTACCCATGACTTGGAGCTACCAACCATGGTCTTTGCATTAAAGATTTGGAGGCACTATCTGTACGGGATGAAGTGCACCATTTTCACTCACCACAAGAGCTTAAAGTACTTCTTCGAGCAAAAAGATCTGAACATGAGGCAGAGGAGGTGGTTGGAGCTTATAAAGGATTATCGTTGTGAGATCCATTACCATCCGGGCAAAGCCAACGTGGTGGTGGATGCCCTTAGCCGAAAGGAGAGACCCGAACCAATTCGGGTGAAAGCATATCAGCTGATCATGACATCTGATGTGATGAAGCAAGTCAAAGAGTTTCAAGATGAGGCACTGAAAGAAGACCATGTTAACTCTAAAAGAATGAGAGGTCTGGTCGCAGAATTGGGTGAAAACAGGTTTGGTGTAAGAACTTGATTCAGGAGAACGTGGATTCCTTGTTTTGGGGATCTATGGGTAAAGATAATGGATGAGGCTCACAAGACTCGACACTCCATTCATCCTGGTGCCATAAAGATGTATCAAGATATGAAGAAAGATTATTGGTGGCCGGGTATGAAGCGTGATGTGGTGGGATATGTGAGTAAGTGCCTTACTTGCTTGCAAGTGAAGGACGATCGTCAAAAGCCGTATGGGAAGATCCAACCTTTGGATATACCCGAATGGAAGTGGGAGCACATCACCATGTATTTCATTACGAAGCTGACACGTACTCCGAAAGGGTACGATGCCATATGGGTGATTGTGGACCGTCTGACGAAGAGTGCTCACTTCCTACCGATCCGCAAGACATATTCATCGGAGAGGTTGGCTGACCTGTTCATCAAGGAGATTGTAACTCGTCACGGTGTGCCGGTGTTTATTGTGTCTGATCGTGACACCCGTTTAAATCTAAATTCTGGAAGAAATTCCACGACGCAATAGGGACGAGGTTACACATTACCAAGGCTTATCATCCCCAACTGATGTTCAGTCAGAGAGGACCATTCAGACATTGGAGGACATGCTTCGAGCATGGGTGATTGATTTTGGTGGAAGTTGGGATGACCACCTACCGTTAGCCGAATTCTCATACAACAACAATTATCATGCCAGCATTGGTATGTCTCCATATGAGATGCGATACGGTAGGAGATGCCGAACACCCGTCTGTTGGGGTGATATTGGTCAAAAAGAGTTAGGGAGCGTCGAGGTAATCAAGGCTATGACTGAGAAGCTTTAGAAGATCAAGACCTTCATGAAGGCAGCCAAAGATAGACAGAAGTCGTATGCCGATAAACGATGCAGACCGATTGACTTCCAGGTGGGTGACCGGGTTTTGTTGAAGGTCTCACCTTGGAAGGGTATTATCTGATTCAGGAAGCGGGGCAAGTTGAGCCCAGGTATATAGGCCCTTTCCGAATCATTGCTCAGGTAGGAGAGGTGGCCTATATATTGGAGTTACTGAATGAGTGAAATGGAATTCACCCGACATTCCATGTACTCATCTAAGGAAGTGCTTGGCAGATGAAGATATGATTGTCCCACTTGAAGATATCAAAGTAGACGAAGAGCACAATTACGTGGAGGAACCGGTGGCAATCATAGATCGAAAGGAAAGCAGGTTAAGAAATGAAGTGGTTCCCCTTGTGCATGTACAGTGGAAGCACAGGAAGGGATTCGAGTCAACGTGGGAGACTGAAGAAGAATGAAGCAACATTACCCGCGTTTGTTCGAGGAATAACAAGTTTCATGGATGAAACCTATTTAAGGGGGTGGACTTGTAACACCCGTCTATTTTTAGACAAGAAAGAAGAATAAGTGATGGAAAAGGAAATAAAACCCTAGTCTAGGAGTAAAAAGTGTCCGAAAGGACAAAATGTTTGAAAAGTGGGTGTAAAAGGTGGTATGACCGGCCATATGTCACATACACCACTGATCTTCGGGTTTCAGAGAGAGAAAGAGTAGCTGGGAGCAGCAAATTCTCAGTTTTGAAGGAAGAACAAGAAGAATTTGAATTCAAGGTGAGAATTCGTGTTTTTATGATGTTATTAACCGGTTATGTCCTCGGGTTTATGCTTATGTGTGTTTGTATGTGTTCGGGTATGTTTTAGTGGGTTTCTTAGCGGTTGAATTCAATTTGCAAATGAGTTTGGAGGAAGCCATACTCGAGAGCTGCGAAGGTGAGTTCTAGGAGCCCTCTTTTATTGGTTTTTTACTGATTTTGGGGCTGGAAATGCATGAATGTATGCTTTTATTAAGCTGGGTTTCGGACCTATTTGTTTGAATGTGTGTATGATGATGTTATGATGTGATGTGTGACTATATTCGTGCTTGATGATGCATGATTTTTTTTGTAAGGCTTAGAAGTTAAGATTAAAGCTTAGAACATGAGGAATGGTGCATGGAAATCGAATATGATGTTTTAGGCTTATATGTTAAGTTTCTAAATCTGCCTTAGTGTTTGAAAGTCAATGCGGATGGAAAGGGTTAATGCGGATGAACATTAACCATTGAGTAAGCTAATGCAGATGAAGTCAAATGCGGATGAAGTCAATGCGGATGAGCATTTGTCTAAGTCTAGGAAATGCGGATGGGATGTGTCAATACGTATGACCATTTGACTATGTCTAGGAAACGCGGATGAGGTATGTCAATGCCGTTGAGCATTTGACTAAGTCTGGGAAATGCGGATGAGATGTGTCAATGCGGATGAGCATTTGGCTAAGTACATGAAATGCGGATGAGTAAGGCCAATACGGATGAACAAATGCGGATGAAGTAAGATCAATGCGGATGACCTATAGCAAATGCGGATGAACTATTGCAAATGTGGATGAAATGTAGGAAATGCGGATGAACACTTAGAATAATTCTGACTTTTTGGGAAAAAGAGGTAATGTAGGCTTTGACCTAGGAGATTCCTGGGGTTTACGTAAGCTGACTTTTGAGGTCATAAATGGTATGTTGGGCATGTAATGATGTGTGATTGATGATGATGATGATGTTGCATGGTTATACATGATGTATGTTATCTATGTATGATGCCCTGCATGATGATGACTGAATGATATGTTTATGTTCCTTGTTATGATGTATGTTTATCTTTCTCGTGGCTTTACGTGTTATGTTAAAGAATGAACCAAAACTATTATGTAACGTAAAGTGAAAGATATCGAAAGAGGAACATGAAGTAAGAATGCATGGATTAGCAAGTAATTAAAGTAAGGATAGTCTTGTAAACGTGGCATGCACATCGGGGTCTTTCCTTGTGATTGACCATTTGCATAGAACTATTTCTTCATACCTTAGGTACTGTGACCACAAGGTGTGATGTACTATTATAGAAGGTATATGAGAGGCCTAGGTTTAGAACAATGAATAAAAAGGTATTGCTTATGGCAATGGTACATCTACATTCATACCTTAGGTACTCTGACCACGAGGTGCAATGCACCGTTATAGAAGGTTTGTGACAGGCCTAGGTCCAGAACAATGAACAGAAAGGTATTGCATAGTAAACCTAATCTTTACCCTAGGTACTGTGACCACGAGGTGCGATGCACCATTATAGAAGATCTGTGATGGGCCTAGGTTCAGTACTATGAACCGAAGGGAAGGGTTTATGGATGACACAAAGGAAAAGTAACGAATAAGGTATAAAAGATTAAAGAAGATAAAAATGATATTATCTGAGTGTATGTATGATGTATGATCACGTACGAATGTAAACTATAATATGATTTTGAAAGAAAGCAAAGAACGGTTTTATGAAAGTAAAGTATGTTTTATTATAAAACCAGAGCTCACTAAGCAACGCTGAATTTTATGTGTTTTTCAGTGGTAGTTGAGCATTCCTGAGGATGGCATGAGGCAGCTGCTCAGTCTTTTGGATGACATCCATTTATATAAAGCTTTTGTGATGTAATACAGCAATGAAATTTTGTAACCAACAAACGATGCATTATTTTGCAAAAGTTTTTATGATGAAATGAAATGTCATTTTGAATGTTTCCGCTACGAATATTTATTTAAAATAACTGTAAATGTATGTTTTATGTGCAATGGTTGACCAACTGTAAGCGTCCAGGGAATGGGGCCTTGCATGATGTCGGATTATTTAACTGATTTTTAACCTTCCCACCTCTGTCATTTCATCCACTAAACCATGACATCACCTTATCCTAACCCCCATTACCGTCTTCCCACCATCTTTTAAATAATCTTGACTGTTCAATCTCATCTTCTTACTTGCAATTTTTACTGCCCTAGAAAATTTTCTCCTCTGTAACTTTACCCAAGCTCAAAATCATCCACATTCACCTTACTGCAAATGGTACTTAACCCTCAGCACAACCAAGTCGCACTCCTTGATTCTTCAAGGGATGCGGACTTCTCTGAAATCATCTCCTTTCTCACCCAATCTCCTTACTACACTGCTCTTACCGTTAACCCAATGTTTTCTCCAACCACATGGCCGAATTTTGGGGAAATGGTTGAGCTAAACCCTAAGTGGGATTCGAGTACTGAGGTCCAGCATTTGTGGACAGGAGTTGATCATTACTGAACAACTCATCAGGGAACATCTAGAGCTTCATGATGAAGGAACGCCTACTGAGTTCCCGAAGACAGATTTGGATAGCACCTACATCCTTATGGGATATGGCAGCGACATAAGCAGGTCAACGGTATACAAATTGAACTTCTCTTACAATTGGAAGTTTCTCCCGCATGTTGTTCTCCACTGCTTGTCCAACAAGTCCAGTGGATGGGATCAAATCCCATATGAACTAGGATGTTTAGTTCATGGATTGGTGAGAGGCCTGCGCTTCAAGTACTCATGATTTGTGTTCACCAATCTGATTGGGAATCTTCAAAGGGAGACATTCTATATGTATCCAAGATTCATACAACACATCATCAACTGTGAGTTGGACCAGAACATGCTTGTCTGTGCAGATGCTCTGACTGTCCCCCACATGCGGCCTACCATGTTCAAGACCTTGATGAAGGTATCCACCAACTTCACTGGAAGGTACACCATTTTGCTTCCAGGTATGATTGAGTGCATAGCTCCTAGTGACATCCCTGTTCACCCCACAGGTGATGAACCCATACCAGAAACCACCACCACAATGCCAACACCCACCACCACAACCAACCCAAACGAACCCTTCTTCAATCTACTCTGATTGAACAAGCCCCTCCTGTTCGATCCATAAAGACTAGAATGGAAACATGGGCTTCCACTCTATCTGGGGTATCACCATCCTTTTCTTTTGACCTCAATATGGGTTTTGAGTCTCCTCAGTCTCAAACCCAGGAGCCCGACACCCAAACCTGTAGCCGTCAGAATGAGTATCTACAGTCTTCTAAACAGCCAACAAAGGACATCCCCACCAGAGGCTCAATGCCTGTAGACATTGATCAAGGTCCCGGTTAGTAGGCTTACCCTCCCTATCTTTTACTGACCTTCTCTTCAAAATTGATGAAGAGATAACATCTCTCCATGGAAATGAAGTTGATCTACAACACCTTCTTCAAGATCAATAAATCCCGAAGAAATCCCTTATCTCTAGCCGCCATCAGCAACCAATTATTGAGGTGAGTCCCATTGATATGGAAGGGACTCATGCAGATTCAGCTGCTACTATAGAAGGTGCCTCAATGGACCTTTTGGATAGTGGTAACATATCTCAGACTGAATCTGCAGTAA
This sequence comes from Flaveria trinervia, assembly GCA_025506515.1. Classification (NCBI taxonomy): domain Eukaryota; kingdom Viridiplantae; phylum Streptophyta; class Magnoliopsida; order Asterales; family Asteraceae; genus Flaveria; species Flaveria trinervia. Next base: position 73,315 of record JACCIX010001281.1, read on the forward strand.
CCGAGCACTTTGATGACTCTGAAAGAGACATCATTGAGCACGGGAAACCAGCGTGCCAAGAAACCACATCTGGTGGTGACGCTGAACATATAAGGTATGTTACCTCATCTCCCATGATTCTTCAAAAGAAGATGAGGGAAGCATGACACTCCTCATTCACAACCTTCTATCTAAAGTCTCAAACCTTGAATCCTTGGTTACGACTTTAGAAGCAAGGTCCGCCACTCAGCAACTTAAGATTGACAATCTCATGGCCAAACTAGCTAAGAAACAGACATAGAGGTCTGTCAAGCATGTACCTATTCAGGTCTTATTGACTTCTTTCTCTAGCTCATTTAGCTCTCAAGATGATGCTACCAAAAGGGGAAGAATGTTTAGAGACAAACACTTGAGGACCCCGAATAGAGCCACATCTCAACTTCAACTTCATCTTCTCCCATCATCACTGTGTCTGAGCCATCTCAAGTCATTCTGTAGATTGACTCAATGATGCTCAGTGATCTCTGGAGACTCTTAACCAAGTTTCTGTTGAGATCCTCCATAGATCAGCCAAGCCCAGATGCTGCAATGCTCTACTTTGGAGCTGAAGAGCTTTAGAGGCTGACTGCACCACTGTGGAAGAAGAGGGTCAACCTAAGGTCTACATGGAACCTACGATTCATTTCGAAGGGGAAATGAGGACTGATGGCCCAGCAACTGAAACAATTGAGACAGAATTTGCATCTCCTCTAACTTCCGAATCTGAAGTTAAAGCCTCGGAAGAACAAGCTGAATCTTCCAAAGCTGAAATGGAAGCTGCGGAAGGACTGTTTAAGATGTCCAAGGAACTGATCATCACAGATGCAATTCTTGAAATGACATCTGAGGTGAATAGCGAGGACTTTCTGAAACTTCCTCCATCACAGGCACCATCTCTACCTCTCTCGTAGTCAGAACCCTCTCTCCAAGAACCACCATAGTCAAGCACTTCAAAAAACAAAGGCATAAGAAAATTGACTGTAGAAGAGCTTCAGGAAGAGGAGAAGATTGAGAAACTTAAGAAGAAAGGATGACTTCCAACTGAGAAGTTGCTAGTTGCCAGTACAAAAGCAACTACAATCAATCAGGAGGGTGTCAACAACAAAAGAAGAGAAGAGATCATTGACCACCTTATCCAAATGGTAGCTGCCAATAAAGAGACACTCCTGCTACCACTAGAGGAGTTGGTGAATCTGGAAAAGGCAAGCTGGCTGAAACTTGAAGAAGAAGCCATGTTGGCCTTGGACAAAGAAAAAGAAAAACAGAAGGAGGTTGAGCTGTAGCTGAGGAGAGACAGCATAAAGTTCCTACTCTCTGGAGGCTTTAATCTTCAAGAACTTTCTCCACATAATAATGATACGATCCTCTGGCTCTACCACAAAGAGCAGGATCAAATGGAGAAAGAAAGGAAGAAGGCTGTGAGAGAAAAGGCAAAGGAGAAAAAGAATACGGAAGAAAAGGCTAGGGACACTGCAACCAAGAAGCTCACTGAAAAGGCCTGGATGAATGACTATCTTCGAGCCCATGGCTTCTCTGGTAGGCAGGTGGGTCCCATGTCTGAGAAGACACTTCAACGGATTGTTAGTGAAATCAAGGTTGACATCCGGATCAGGTAGAGAAAAGAGATGTACAGAAGGGTAAAGGTGACCTTAACTGGAACCACTCCACCTCAACGTGAACCCTCACCTCACCCTTCGCCATTAAAACCAAACCTTTCACCCCTAAACCCACACCATTACCCATATCCTCTCCATTACCACAATCTCCCAAACTTCCTATTCTTCAACCCAAAACACTCACCCGAACCTCTGAACCTCTACCTACCCAAATACCATTCACACCATCCCCTCAGCCTTCTCAACATCTCTCTCTTGAGGAGTTTAAGGTACTCAAGACCAAGCTCATCAACTGCACTACTCTGAGCGAAGTCTCATGTGATGAAGATTCTATCAACATTACCTATGTTGATGGACCCTTTTGTTCCCTCACAAGAGATTAGTTTCTTGATTTACCTAGAGGAACACTGGACCAGGCAACTAGACTTCTAGGCCTTAACACGTATTTATTAAATGATGAAGAGAAGAAACTTAGAAGGAAACTGGTGACTCTGCTGGACACTAAGAAAGAGGACAAGATTCCCAGTCAGTCTCTTTTGCCTAGAAGAAAATAGTCCACTGGATGTTCCATGAAATTTCTCATAACTTTGTTGTGGAAAGGGAGAATGGCGAAGTCAATAGACTTAATGCAACCTCTCTGCTACACTCCAGTAGGTTTGATATTGCTGAATTAGCAGAGAAGCCATTCTCCAACCCCTTTAACTCGGAAGCTGCTGCTTTCATCAGAAATCATCTTAGCAGCCTTCACCTAGCCGAGCTAACTACAAAGGCCAAGATTGAAGAAGAGTTAAGATTGAGAAGACAGGAAGACAAGGAAAGACCTCCCACCAAAGGCACTGCCTTTCTATAGATGGTGGAGGGTCCAGAATTGGAACCTAGTCAGATGGGAATATGATTACAGTTCCCATCAACTAACTTTTTTCAGAGGGCAAGAATAAAGGGTACATGTTATCCAAGGTGACACACTGGATTTCCTCTCTACCAAGGATCTATACAAACTTCTCAGCACCACATCAGGGAAGAACAAGGAGACAGACTAATATTTACTTTCCTTGGTGCTGAATGTTTTGGGAAGCAGAAATAAATGAAGTTTTGCTAGCATCAATCTAAGGGGAGTTTGATGGATCAAGAAGAAGGCTAATGCAACCAAAACTAAGTCACTTAGATAATTTTGGCACTGAATACAAAGGCTTCCAAAGCTTACATGGAACTTCTGAAGGTTGTAGAGTTCTTCTAAAAACAAAGTGAAAGATCAACTTCCAAAAACAAAACTCTACTTCGAAGTCAAATGTATACATCCGAAGTTCAATCCTTAGAAGAATGAACTGAAGACCACTTCCAAAGTATGATGATAAGAAGAAGCCTCCAAGCCTTGGAAGAAGCAACCTCTTCTGAAGTATAAGTGGCTTCGAAGTACTTACTCTTTTGAAGCCATTTAACCTTCAGAAGACACTGCTATGACCAGTGGACACAAGTATGGTCTCTGACACTCCGCTGCAGACCTCTGATACTGTATGGCTTCTTCCTAAAGAACCATGCAGTTGACCATACTTTATTCTACTATTCACCTTTTCATGATAGTACATGTTACCAAGTTTAGTTGGTGACAAAAGGTAAGTCAGGGACATGTCCTGACTACCAAATCTTAGATAAGACTTTATCTGAGATACCTTAAACTTTAGTCTTGTAGTATAGACTTTAACTACAGGATCCCAGCTGGTATCAAAGTATAAAAGGCTGTAGGTAGTATTATATATAGGTTCTCTTTGTAACTCATTGTAAGATATAACAACTGCTTGTAAGAGTCTTGTATTTTGAGTTGAGAAGCAATATATAAAAGTACCTTGAAAATTAAATCTTGTGTTCTTTATTACTTTCTATATTGTGATCAACTCTTACTGATTTTATCTTAACCCAAGTGTTGTTCTAGGTGAGTTTGAGAGAAAAACATAAGTGTTTAGTGAAAAACATCGATCTTGCAATTAGCATGGGCCATTCGCATGAGACCTTCTTATGATTAAGTTTGAATATGTTTCATAATCATTATTTGACTTAGATCTATTCAAACAACCACAAACCTATATATTTAATTCAATAAGCGTTAATACACAATAACCAATGAAATATAAACATTATAAGCATAAATCACACATTGTATTTCATTCAACCATCCATTTACATATATGTAAGACATGAAAGACTTTTATATTAAGCTCATAAACTAGGTACATATATATCTACAAACTCCCCCTTAGACCTAGTTCAATCTATTGTCTAACTTTCTTTATCAGCTCTTCATATTTCTTGTACTTCTCCTCTCTTGTGACTCCTGCATGTATTTCAAAAGCAAAGCAGAGCCATATCACATTTTAGAATTGGAGAGCTTGTACAATATCCTACGAGTCGTAGAACAGTGGCCACTTGTATAAGGTGTAAACATCATCAGCCCACAAGTTAGTGAGCCACATGGGGTCAAACACCCTGATAGTCTCCATACTACCATTTATGTTCAACACTATGACCGCCTCCCCTATTCTCCAATCGTAGTACCACCACTTGAAGTGTGGAGTGAAGTCCTTTGGCTTTTCCCGTAGAGGGATTCTAGACATTGTGCGCAGTGGACTCCACTTGAGCACAATCTTTGCCTTCCAAGTTATGGCATCAACTTCAGATCTTCTGATATATCTCGTTGGTTGTTGAGGTTTGAAGTTGACCCACCTGGTGTGGTACACTCTCTTTAAAGATGCTTCAAACCAGCCTGACATCTTAAGAGGGTCGGCATATAGCAACTTCAACTTTGCTAGCTGGTTAAGCTTAAAACCTGGAAGAGTCTTCAGATCGTGTGGGAATCTGAGGTACTCAATCCCCTTCTCTCTTTTAACACCATAAACATTAAGATCTTAAAAATAGTCCCACACTATAATTTTGCCTCACACCTTTTGAAGCTTCTTCACTTTATAGAGTTTGGTGTAGACATTTGACTTTGGTGCACTGCACAGGGCTCTAATTTCTACAAAACATGCAGCCCATTCAGCCTTCTTATATCGACATCAGCTTCTAAGGCTTGGGTGGTCTTCCTTCTTCTCTAACTCTTGCTTCATCTTATCCAGAGCTTCAAAAGTATCACTAACAAGGGAGTCACCCAGATTGGGGACTACATTTCCCTCCTTGTCAGCATACTTCGGATAATGTTGTGCAGTTACATCTTGAATTTTGATTTCATTGACATTGTTAAGCTCAGAGTCACTGTCTATATCCACCGTAGGAGCATCCCTCATGATGTCATCGGGATTCAGTCTGAACATCTCAGCAAGTTGCTCATCAGTAAGGTCGTGGATTATTTCTCCTTCTTCAGGAGTGTAACTCACAGACCACCTGACTATCCCTGCAGATCAAGTATCATTGTGAGTTGAGTCTTGATCTGCTGAAGGGGAGCAACGCCGTATTCATCTTGCTGAGATGTGTGATCTGCCTTATTTAAACATAAACACATAATACATAGTAAGTAATCAAAATAGTAAACATCAAATATATACATAAACATTAATTACATAATATTAATCCAAAATTCAATTACAAAGTTTTCCAAGTACATAAATGTCTAAACATTACTTTTCCCTGAATAGCCGGTGCGTCAGTAGGAGGGGCAGAAGATGAAGCTCCTTGGTCTTGATTTCTCTTTTTATGTCTCTCTTGACCTTAAGCTGATGTAGATGCAGCGGCATCTTCTTCTTCATCATCATCATTGTTCTTCCCTTCCCTTGTCTCTTCCTTCTCACTGGCCTCATCATCATCATTATCATCATCTTCCCTATCATCATCATCATCATCATCATCACCTTCTCGTATCTTAACAAGCTCATCCTTTGAGTCCTTGAGCTTGCGCATGATGGTCTTGTTTGATGCCTCCAACTCCTCTATCCTTTTTGATGAGTTGGAGTTTTGCTCCGCGAGTTGGGCAATTTGCTCAGCTTGCTGTGAGATCTGTTGTGCTTGAGTAGCGTTTAGCTCCACAAGCTGACGTAGTTGGGCAGTCTTCTCCTTATCAGCAGCTAGCAGCTTTAGCACAATACGGTTGAGTGCTAATAGTTGTTCCTCTACCCTAATGGGGGGTATAAATGATCCTATGTGGTATGTAGGATGGGATAATGGTCCGGCTTGGTGGCTAGGGGTGGTGGCGGTGGCAGTGGTGAATATTGGTGGTGGTATAGATGTATGTGGTGGTGGATGAGTTGTAGTGGTGGTGGATGGGATGTGGGTAAGTGGTGGAGTGGGTGTGGGAGTGGTGTGTGAGGGTTAGTGGGTGGTGGCAGTGGTGGTAGCAGTGGTGTTGGTAGTGGTGGAAGGTGTGGCTAAGGTAGTGGTTGTAGTGGTAGATGAGGTCAAGGTAAACTTTAGTCTTTTCCCCTTCTTGCTATTGGGGTGTGCCATGTTTTTCTTCCGTGCCTCTAGGCACTAAGGCTCTCCTTTGGCTATTGGGCAGGTTCGGGGCATATGAGGGATCTGACTCAGCAGCAGCATCCCCCGACTCCCCCGGGCGTCCACCAACCACCATCAAACCTCTCCCTATGGCAACCACTCTGCTACCCACAGTCCTCATCAGAGGCTCCTTGTCACTCTCCTCCTCTTCATCAGGAGGCAAAAATCCTGATGGAAACCGGCGGTGGTGGCTTGTCCATGAGCGGGTGGTGGAGGTGTAACATATGTAGTGCTATCCCTAGAAATACCAAGCCCAGAGTCTCCACCGATGTCACCATCATCGTTGAAGTCATCAGATGGAAGAGCAATTTGCTCAACATCTGAGTCACCCTCCTCATGGAGCCAGTTTCTCCTAGTCGGCGCCATGTAATCAGCCTGGGCAGATGCTCGAAGAGTCTCTTCACAGGGGGCTTGACTTGCTTCCCCCTGTAGACCTTCATGCGGCCCAAGGTCGTGTCATCCAAATCTCAAGCGATACAGCATCGTGGCTCTCTTTAGGCAAGGCATGCAACTTCTCATCGATAATCATCTTCATGAATCTGGGGTACATGCAGAATCCCTCCTTGCCCTTTGCCTCAAGGTTCTCTATCAAGTATGTAAAAATCATACTGGAGAAACTGAAGGGGTAGTTGAGTACCAGTGCCACGTAGGCATTCTAGATCTGGTTGAGAGGTCATCAAAGCCCCCCTCCTCGACGCCATGCACTTCAGTATCACATGTGCCAAGTACTTAAATTGGGGACACAGGTTGCTTTTGTTCATCACACCTGCGTTTATGTCCCCAGCGTACTTCATCTTGAGGTAGCACCCTCTAAATGTCAGAGGGTGTACCCTGGTCGGTGATCTGCATCATCACGCAGATTGAGTACTCGTCGTATATCATCAGCGGTCACCTCGACAACCTGCCCCAAAATAGTGCTCCGGATGCATAAGGCTCGTAAGATCGATCAACCGATGCACCCTCCCAGAAGGCCTGCTGTATAGACCTGTAGGGGGTGCACGGTGTAGATATAGCTCTGTGGATCCTGGATCTCTTTGAAGGCTATGATCCCAGCAAACTCGGCACCGTTTCCGAGTTGTGGCATCCAAATGAGCACAGATGTTGTGCTTGGGCTTGATGGACCACCGATCACCCTAGATCTGTAATACAAGACACATAGATGTTAGATCACAACACAACAAAAATCAATTCAAATTAACAGGTTGAGCTCAATCGGGATTATTATTTTGCTCGCTTAGACTTTATATGGGCGATACAGTTTGCCTATGGTTTTGTAAGGCCCTGCTGTTGGACCAAAAGAACCAATGAGCCAAGATCAGAAAACCTCTAAGTCCCACATGATATCACAACAACTGCAGAAGGCTTCATCAGCAGTTCGACAAGTGCTGAAGACTTCAACAGCTGAAGATCAAGTACTGAACACCTCAACAGCTAAAGACTAAAGTGCTGAGCTCAACACTGAAGAACACAAGCTGAAGCTGAAGACTAAAGTGCTGAAGTCAACAGCTGAAGAATACAAGTGTTGAAGCTGAAGACCAAAGTACTGAAGCTCAACAGCTGAAGAGTCCACAAGTGTTGAAGATCAACAACTGATGTACAAAGTCTGAAGACATGAGCTGATGACATCTACTGAAGTCATCAGCTGATGAAACGTCTGAAGTTCAAGTCTGAAGACCAAGTGCTGAAGTTTGATAGTTTGTCATAATAGTTGAGAGTACTCTTCAGTAGTTGTGTTATCAGTAGTTGTGTTTATCAGTAGTTTTATGTTTTTACTTTCAGTAGTTTTGTAAAACGACTGAAGAGCTTGTTCTTCAGTCGTTGTAGTTTCAGTAGTTTCTTATAGTAGTTTGTAATAAGTAAACACTTAGCTTCTTGTAAGAAGATGTCAGATGCTTGACATCTTCAGTAGTTTTAGTGTTTCAGTAGTTTGTTAAATAACGGTTAGATGTCACTATCAAGTGACATCAGCTACGTCATCTTTTCTTATATAAGGAAGAATGACCTAAATTGTAATTTTGCGAATGCCATGCCAAAGCGTGTGTGATGAATGAAATATTCCTTTTGCAGAAACTTTCTCTCTCTATAACTAATTCTGTTCATTGCTATATCTTGGTATTCTTGCTTGAATTGTGCTAGTTGGTACTCTATTCCGCTGCTGAATCATTCGAATCGATCAAACTAGATGCTGAGATCCTATCAAATGGTATCAGAGCAGGTTAATCATTGATCGATCTAACATTGATCATTGAAACTGCTCATTTGCTCTAAGTTTGATCGAACTAGCAAATTCGCACGAATCTGTTATAGAGATTGAAGTTCTGTCGATTTGGCTATTTAATTGAGGTTCTTAGTGGTTTTGAGCGAATTTGTTTTGCTTATCTTGAATTTTCTGAATTTTTGAAAATGACTACACCTTCTAATGATCCACACAATACTGGTTCCTCAACCAAGCCTCCGATGTGGTTAGGAATGAGTATAACATTTGGCAAGAAGAATGCTCCATCACCTGTCTGTTAATAGTTCAGTTTTGTTGGACATCGTGGTACATGGACCACATAAGCCAATGGTGAATCATCCGGAAACAAAAAGTTGATTCCGAAGAGAAGGAACAATACTTTGATGAGGACAAGAAGTTGTTTGAGATTGATGCTAAAGCCCATGGAATTCTGGCCATGGCACTGCCTAATGAAATCTATTCGGGCTTATGCATCATGAAACTGCTCATGACCTTTGAATGCACTGAAAGAACAATTGGTGGCACTGATGAGGTCTTAGCAAACAACAGGGAAATCCTCGCCCAACAGTATGGACTTTTGCTCATAGAAAGGGTGAGACTCTGATCAGCAGTTTGAGCGGTTTTCATGTTTAATCTCTGAGTTGAAAATGGTTAAACATGAATATACCAAAAGCCAAATGAACCACAGATTCCTCAGATCACTGCCTGAGAGATGGGACACATATACAATTGTCCTACGCTCCAGTGCAAATCTGGATAGTCTATCTCTCACCCAACTTCATGGAAACTGCTTACATTCGAAAGAGAGATAGAGCAGAAAAGGAAATTGCTTCATTGGTAAGCTCACTGAAGACTTTGTACCAGGCAACACTGCCTTGTTGGTCATGAGTCAGAATATGCTCATTTGAATGCCAGTATGATGAGCATATTGATTTCTCTTCAAACACTTCTGATTTCCATTTGTGAGTGTTGATAGTCAGTTTACTGGGTGTAATAATGACAATCTATGCTTCATCATGGATGATCTCAAGGGGATTGCTGATGATGACTTAGAAGAGATGGATATTTTGAGCCAAATGGCCTTGATAAATATCAGATCTCAGAAGTCTACAAAAGAACCGGAAGAAAGTTCCCAGGACTCTCTGGCAAAACCAAGTTGGTTTTGACAAGAGTAAGTTGAGGTGTCACAAATGCCACAGGCTGGACACTTTGCTAGAGAATGTAGATCATCTGGATCTAATCTTCTGCACCCTTTGTGACTTTCCCTGGCAATAGTCAACAACACAAAGGGCAACATCCTGTCAATTCTGGTCATCATTCTCAACCACAATCTCCTGCATATTTTGTTCCTCAGGGTCCAATGCCATATCCTTACCCTTGTTATTACATGCCACAAACCAGTCAGGTTCAAGCACCCATTGCTCAACAACCACATGCTCTTCCTGAGGCTCAACCATCTCAATCTCATCAATCCTCAACCAACCCAACACAGCTTCTTCACCCTGGAGTTGTTGACTGGAGCAGTTTACCAGATGACATGTCTGGTCATGAACAACTGTTCACAGGTGCTGGTCAACATGGTGGTGACAGTCCTTTTGGGAATCTGGCACTTATGGCTCTGGAGTCTGCAGATGGATCATCCTAAATGCCTCTTCATCACAGGTATCACAGGTATCCTCTGAGGCTAAGGCCAAATTATGTTCTGAAACATGCATAGCAGCATTTGCCTCTATTAGAGAAGCAAATGTAGCTTTATATAATAAGAACATAGAGCTAGAAAAGATCATTTCCAAAAGAAAAGCTGAGTTTGAGTCTATGCTTAAAGAGAAAAATGATGAGATTTATAAACTTAAATGCCAAATCACTGATGATAAGGCTAGGGAAGAGGTACTTTTAAAAAAGTACAAAGACCTCAAAGAAACCCTTGCAGTCACCCAAGTAGAGTGTGATCGATGGGTACAATCATGCAAAGGTTTTGAAATGCTTCTTAGTAAGCAATCAGCTTCCAATGTGAAGTTTGGCATTGGTTATAATCACACTCCTCTTACAGATTTTGCTTCAAGAGCAGAAGTGAAATCTGATGGAGAAAGCAATAACCAATCCACCTCATCATGTGATTCACTTTCTGATAGAGCACCATCAGAAGTTGAAGTTAGTATTATTCCCTCGTTGAACCTATCAGCTGATCTTGATGGTTCAAATACTGACACTCACATGATCAAAGAGTTGATCAACTCAGGAGTTATTTCTGGAAGTCTGAAAGGACTGGAGAGCAAGATTTAACACCTGAAGTTCAAACTCCAACTACTGTCAGCACTGAAGAGAAGAAAACTGTCAGTAGAAAGGGTTTGAAGACTACTAAAGAGGAAGTCAAGAAAGCAAATAGTGCTTCCAAAGTGCTGAAGAACAAGTCTTCAGTAGTTTCATTCTCTTTAGTTGATGATCAACATAAGATGAAGAAGAAAACCATGTGAAATATGTGTTTGTTCAATCATCTTACAGATGATTGTTGGTACAAAAGAGGATCCAAACTCAAACATAAAGAGGAAATTAAAGAGAAAATGGTTAAAATGAAAACTGAGTTTGAAGCCAATTTGTACCAGCAACATCAAATCATGTAACCCTTAAGTCCAAAAAGAAATCCAAAAAGGAAGGGGTTAAACAGGTAACAGCTGAGATTGCTCAAAAGAAGAAGTGCACATAGGAACTTATCAAACTCAATGCCAATGTGTCTGGAGAGCTGAAAGCTTTTCACAAAATCAGACACAGCTGGTTATGATGGTTCAACATCTATTGGGAAGAGTTAACCAATTAGATGTTCCTATGTTGAAACCACAGAAAAGGAGGTCCAAGCCAAAGGATTCCTCTTCTTCACCATCTTCTTCCTCTCAGGTGTTGTTTCCAACAAACCTGTTAGTTTACCATCTGTTGATGAGAACAGGCCCAAAACCAAAAAGGTTTGGGTCTCAAAATCTAACTATTTGTTGTGTTTTGCAGGGTTCTTCAACATGCCACAGAGGCATCTGGTATGTAGACAGTGGAGGATCCATGCATATGACAGGAAACAGATCACTTCTTAATGACTACTCTCAAGGAAGGAAGGGGTTTGTGTCATTTGGCAATGATGCAAAGGGTTACATCATCAGCAAAGGCTTTGTTTCCAATGGGGAATAAGTTTGATGATGTTAACCATATGGAAAATCTCAAGTACACCTCTTGAGTGTCAGTCAAATGTGTGACAAAGGCCATGTTGCTCTTTCACCAGTCAGAACTGTCAGATTCTGTCATCCAAAGTTCTAAGTTTGATGATAAGGTGTTGGACGAACACCTCTCCTGAAGGCCAACAGGACAGGAAGAGTGTATGCCTTAGATCTTTCCAAGAAAATAGATCTCAAAGGCCATCCTTGCCTATTTTCCAAGGCTTCCCTCTCAAGATCTACTCTATGGCATAGAGCTGGGTCATGTTAATCTCAAAAACATAAATTAGCTGATAAACCATGGTTAGTAAGGGGACTGCCTATGAAGGAGTACAAATGTGAAGATAACTGCACTGCTTGTTTAAAAGGAAAACAACACAAGCTTCATTTCCCTCCATAGAAGAACCTAAGTCCACTGCCTGCTTACAGCTTCTTCACATGGATCTCTTTGGTCCTGTGAGAGTGATGAGTATGGGCTAAGAAGAAATACTATCTGGTAATTGTGGATGATTACTCCAGATTTTTATGGACTTTCTTCTTGCATTTAAAGGATGAGGCAGCTCAGAAGATTATCAACTTGTGTTGTATGTTGAGAAGCAGTATTCCCTCTCATTCAAGTGTATTAGAAGTGATAATGGAACAAAATTCAGAAACATACACTTGATGAGTTCTACCTCTCAAAGGAATCAAGAGGCAGTTTGCATTCCAAGAACTCCGGAACAAAATGGTAGTGGAGAGAAAGAACAGGACCCTTATTGAAGCTGCATGGTCCATGTTGGTGATTCTGGACTGCCAATGACTTTTTGGGCTGAAGCTGTCAATACAGCTTGCTATGTACAGAATAGAGTTCTAGTAAATCAGAGTTGATGAAGACATCCATATGAAGTTCTTCATCATTTGGCCCCTCTAATTTCATTCTTCAGAGCTTTTGGGTGTCCTTGTTTCATTCTCAACACACGGGATCACTCCAAAAAATTGATCCTAAGGTGGATGCAGGGTACTTTGTTGGTTATTCATCAACTTGCAAAGCATACAGAGTCCTCAACTGTAGAACAAAGATGGTTGAGGAGACTCTACATGTTAAGTTTAAAGAATCTCCAAAGGACAAGATTCCACAAAGCCCTGTGGAGCTATTTGATTTGGACATACCGCAATATTTCCTTATCAAACCTCTGTTGTTGCTCCTGTCAACAGTTCACCACCTGGTGGTACTGCTGGTGCTGCTGATGATGATGATAGCAGTACTCACCTCTTCAGGTTTAGTGACCAACTGCCTGTGTCCTCTAAACTGTGCTCCTGTAGCTTCAGTAGCTTCATTCACAACAAGTGCTCATGAGATTTTGCATCTTCAACTTCATTTGAGTTGCCACCATCTACATGGTTTCAAGAGTCTACATCAACATCTGTTGCTACTGAAGGTTCTACAAACACTTGCACTAATCTCATTGTTTATCCAAGCTGAAGAATCACCCAATGTCTCAAATCATTGGTGATATCAGCTGGAGTTTCAACCAGAAGTCAATTGTCCAATTTCTGCTTCTATGCTCTCTTCATCAGTCAGCTAGAGCCAAAGAATTATCACGTTGCACTTAGAGACAATGCTGGGTTGAAGCAATGCAGCTTGAGCTTCTTCAGTTCAAAAAGCAGCAAGTGTGGGAGCTTGTTCCTCTTCCCCCAGGTAAGTGTGCAATAGGCACTAAATGGGTGTTTAGAATAAAACAGATGAAAATGGGCTTATTGTTAAGAACAAGGTTGGACTGGTTGTTCAGGGGTTTGCACAAGAAGAAGGTATTGATTATGATGAAACTTTGCCCCTGTAGCCAGACTGGAGGCAATTAGATTGTTCTTAGCCTATGCTGCACTCCACAATCTTAAAGTTTTTCAAATGGATGTTAATCTGCATTTTTATATGGTAATAAAAAGAAGTTTATGTGTGTCAACCACCAGGTTTTGAGGATAATAAACACCCAGAATGGGTATACAAGCTTGATAAGGCTCTTATGGGTTGAAACAGCTCCTAGAGCCTGGTATGAGACATTATCTTACTTTCTTCTGCAAAATAATTTCACTAGAGGCTCCATAGATAAAACTTTATTTATAAAGAAGGTGGATCAGCATAAGTTACTTGTTCAAATTTATGTTGATGATATTATACTTGCATCCCCTGATCCCCTAGTGTGTGATGATTTACAAAATTAATGCAAATGAGTTTGAAATGAGTGCAATGGAGAATTACAGTTCTTTCTATGCTTGCAAATCAAACAAAAAGCTGATGGAATTTTCATCATCAGTCTAATTACAAAAGATCTTTTAAATAAGTTTGATTTACAAAACTGTAAGCCCTGTTCTACTCCCATGTGCAACACCACACAATTTGGATATTGATCAGAAAGGTAAAGTTGTTGATGAAATGCTTTACAGATGTATGATTGGGTCCTTCATGTATATTAACAGCTTCTAGACCAGATATTATGTTTGCTACATGTGTTTGTGCTAGATTTCAGGCTGCACCTGAAGAGTCTCATCTGATTGCAGTCAAGAGGATCTTTAGATATTTGCAAGGTACGCAATCTCTAGGTTTATGGTATTCCACTGGGCACTCTTGGAAATTAGTTGCTTTCTCTGATAGTGACTATGCAGGGTGTAAGTTAACCAGGAAATCAACTTCTGGTGGATTCAATTCCTAGGAAACTGTTTGATTTCTTGGCAGAGTAAGAAACAAACATCTGTTGCTACATCCACTACTAAAGCCGAGTACATTGCTGCTGCAAGTTGTACATCTCAAGTACTATGGCTTCAGAATCAACTTTTGGATTATGGCATTACAGAGACTAAGATTCCGTTATTAATGGATAGTGCTTTAGCTTTTTGCATTGTCAAAAATCCAGTCCAGCACTCTAGGACCAAACATATAGAAATTAGACATCATTTTATAATAGATTGTTTTGAAAAGGGTCTAATTAATCCTATGTTTGTGCCTAGTGCTGATGAGCTTGCAGACAATTTTACTAAGCCTTTAGATAGTTCAACTTTCCACAACCTGGTGTTAAGGCTTGGTATGCTACAGCTAGAATAGTGACAACTACTGATAATCTCAGTAACAAGTACTGATGATCATTGGTAACCATGTCACATATAAGTACTGATGAGTTCTTTTACCCTCAGTAGTTTTTATAACTACTAAAGGCTAAATGCCTCCCAAGTACTCAAGTACTTTATCTGTTCCAAACTACTGATGTAGTTAAAACTACTGATGTAGTTACAACTACTGAAATCAGTAAAAACAGATAAGTACTGACGTCCTATGAAACACCTGAAAAGTAGATGAAAAGTCTGATGAGTAAGTGTGAGGACAGTATATGAAACAGCTGAAAAGCTAAGAATTGACGAAAACAGCTGATGAGTAATTTCTCTTCAGTTGTTTCTACAACTGCTGTTTCTAAAACAACTGAAGCAAGACCACAGTCTTCAGTAGTTTCACAACTACTGATAACTAATACCAAGTCTTCAGTTGTTTACAACAACTGATGGCAAAACCACTGTCTTTAGTAGTTTCACAACTACTGATGACAAACACCAAGTCCTCAGTGTTTACATCATATAAAGTCAAAACCACGACCTTCAGTAGTTTCATAAATACTGATGGTTAAGACCAAGACTTCAGCTGTTTTAACGTCTGATGGTCAAAACCAAGTCTTCAGTTGTTTTATAACACCTGATGACAACACCACCACTATCAGTCGTTTTAAACCTCTGAAGGTTAATACCACGTCGTCAGTAGTTTCAAACAGCTGATGACCACACCAAAACCTTCAGTAGTTTTCTTTCAGCCTTTTCCTATTCCTACCCTATAAATACTGTCTTCTTCTCAAACGTTCCATTAGCCGTTCTTCTGACCTTCATACTTTCAAAAATGGCAACCATGAGTCTAAAACCCAGACATAATTGCGTCGCCTACCTCACGAAATCGGCCTTCTGGACAAAGTTTGATCACGCCATAGACCTAATGGCTGATTCTCAGTATAGTACTGCTCTGCTCTTAAACCCGACCATCTACCCAGAGTCACTAAGTCAGTTTTGGTCCAATGCCTAAGTTAACACTGATGTGCCTTCCGGCCAAATTTCTGTTCGGTCATTGGTCAATCAAAAACAAGTAGAGGTTACACCTGATAGCATTCATCGAGTGCTAAATTTACAAGATGCTACTGCTGTGACTGAGTATCCGAAGGGCACAACTGATATGTCCTTTCAAACAATGGGTACGACGGAAATCTTCGAGCTGCTACCATACTAAAGAAGAACTTCCCTGATGCTGAACGACTGATATTCATATGGTGAATGTTTGCTTAGCCTCGAAGACATCCTCATGGGATCAAATGTCTTCCCGGTGGCAACATGTATTATATTCAATTCTAGAACACCAACCTTTAAATTTTTCACAAATTGTGTTTCTTGAAATGAAAGATCTGGCACAGAAACCTGTGGGAAACAGATGGCTATTATATCCTGGTTTCTGATGGCCATAATTTTAAATTAATTACAAACTGATGGCCTTGGGCCTTGGAGTCCCTGCACCAGCTGTTATAGCTGAGGTATACTCTAGGCATAACTCCAACCAATCTCTCAAAGAAGATGCTCGTTTGCTCAAACCCAAGCAAAGGGAACCCACAGCTTCAACTGCCAGATCCGAAGTCCCCACCAAGCCAAAATCCAAACCCAAACAAGCTATTCAGGGAGATGAGTCCCCTGATGATGCTCCTGTACCACCCAAACAGGATAAAACTACTGGTTCAAACCCTCCAGTAGTGTTAAAGACTCAACCCGCAACAGCCGCACAGGTATCCTCTCCAAAGGATCCTGTTGCAACCACTTCAGGGGAAACCACATTACAGACCTCTCTCACTTGTGGAGGTTATCATTGAAGAGCATCCCTCTCCCCGGATGCAATGAGCTTCTATCCCCTCTCCCCATGCAAATGCCCCCTAAAGTCCAACCATTATAATTGCTAATGTGCTGACTCAGCTGCATGCCTCTCCTCCTCCCCTACAACCACCAACAAAGGGGAGAACAACAACAATTGAGGAAGAGGATACACATGCTTCTGAAAACCCACAGCACCAGGGTTTAAATGTTCTATCTCCTGGTGTGGATATGGAGATCAGAACATCTGGTGAGGCTGCTACCTCTTCTGAATCAGCATATGATCAGACTGAGGTTGGTAATATAACTAAGACCTCACCAGAGGCAACAGGTGATGAAGGACAAAGTCCTGAGGCTGGAAGTCCCCAGTTCCAAGACAAAGGGGCACATGCTACATCTGGTCTACACCCAGTGCATGTACATCCTGCTACAAGCAGGAGGTCAGGTGATTCAGCATCTGCTGATGATGACCTGGGCTTCTTTTATGATGTTCTTGCCTAGAACATAATCCTAGAGGAGGAAGTCAGTAGGATGCAAAAACTACTTGACCAACTCTCTCAGGGAGAAAGACCATGTGCCACCATATCAACCCAACAGATGGCACCTTCCTCTGAAGGTCACTTAAACACACAGCCACTCAAAGAATCTCAGCCACCTGCCTCTGTTTCTGGCACCATTTCTCAGGACCAAAACCCCCCTGAGCAGATGGATGTTATCCCTCAAAATCCCCTATCTCTCATCACACCTCAGATAACTGAACTTGTTATTAAAATTGTTGATGATAGACTTTCTTCTGTCTTACAACCTATGGTGGAGGATGTACTTAGCCAAAAGCTTTTTGCTGATCAAACCCTTAAAACCAATGCACCCAAAAAGGGGGAGATTCCAACAGTGAAAGCTAAAAGAAAGAGGATGGAAAAGGAGAAAGAGAAAGAGAAGGACAAAGAAGTGGAAATAGAGAAGGACTGTGTGTATGAGACCGAGAAAGAGAAGGAGAATGAGAATGAGAAGGGAGCTGAAAAGGAGAAAGTACATGAAAGTCAAAAGGACTTTCATGTCACATATAAGAAAAAGAAAAGTGCTGAAAAAGAGAAAAACTTGAATGAAATGGTTAAAGAGGCTGATGCTGAACACAACAGATCAATGGACAATATCATTGATCAGCTGTTTAGGCAAGGTTTCAATACGGAAAAGCTGGACTCTGAAATAAGAAGATTAGAGATCGAAGAGATTCAACAAATATGGGCTAGCTACAGCACAATGGATAGAGAAAGACTTGAGATCATGATCAGATTTATCAGCAAATACGTTGGGAGATAATTGATCGAAATAAAATCATGGACCAGGGACAGCATCTTGGCCATAACCCTCTGTTCGTCTGAGGCATATACTAAGGGATTAGTAATAGAAGCTTTGAATGAAGCAGGAGCAGGGAGCAGGACTGAGCTAGCCAAACACTTGAAAGCCACACTCACCTCCAAAATGCTAACTCAGCCTGTCAACATTCCCTCTCCAAAACAACCTCAACCACAACCCCAAAACCAACTCCCTTACTCTCAAAACCAACAGCCGATGATGCACCTAAGCAGAAGAAGAGAAAGGTGTTGAGGCTGGAAGAAGAAGAAGATGATGATGAAGACAGGCTACCGATCTCAGCTGTTCTGCAGTTGCCTAAGGCCAAAGATCTCTCTCTTGCAATAACTCCTGTGCAACAAAGAGATGCAATCAAAGTGAAATCGGAAGAAGAAGAACAACACAGATTGCACGATGAATAGTTATTAAGGAGAGTATATAAAGCATATGCAACCACTTCCTCCATCATTAATATGAAAAAACAAGCTCAGAGGATTTATACTCTTAGACATACTTTTCAGTATGTGAAAGAAAGAGTAAGAATTTGGCCTGATCCCAGGGTGGCTCACAAAATACAAAAGAAAAAATACCCTCAGAGATACAATGGGCAAGTGAAAAACATTGTAGATGAAGTGATCTCCTTAGCCCTTGTAGTCTCACCCTGGGAAATCCTGGAAGATTTCAAAAAGGCCTAACCTCAAACATGCCTCCACAAAAAATGCTGGAGAACAGAATGATCAAAAAGGGGCTGGTGTATAAGAGGCTGAATGAGATCAGAAAGGATGAGTTACCACTGTTGTTAGAAGGGCATCATCCTGATGAATTTGCTTACAGACAGATTACAACAGTGGTACTCAAAACTTGAAAACTGGTCAAATTCCTGTCTGAGTACTATGGGCCTGAAGGATTCTTCGATGGTGAGGCAGAGGAGCTCACCATGGAGGAACAAATTGTATTTTTGGAGGCCTACACCAGGGAATCCAACAAGCTCATAGTTGGGAAGTGAGTCTTATGGATGGGGGAACAGCTCAGTGTCCAATTCCCCAATACAGAGCTCCCATCCATACATTGCCAACCAAATCATCAGCGACTCATTCCCAGGCCAGTGCTTATATGGGTCATCTTCTCAACTAATCAAGAAGGAAAAAGACCAACCATTCTGCCAACAATAAGTGGGAAAATAAATCAATTAGAGGTTTTGGCTGCATTGGTTCAGGGGGATTTTGTTGGACCAAAAGAACCAATGAGCCAAGATCAGAAAACCTCTAAGTCCCACATGATATCACAACAACTGCTGAAGGCTTCATCAGCAGTTTGACAAGTGCTGAAGACTTCAACAGCTGAAGATCAAGTACTGAAGACCTCAACAGCTGAAGACTAAAGTGTTGAAGCTCAACAGCTGAAGAACACAAGTGCTGAAGTTGAAGACTAAAGTGTTGAAGTCCAACAGCTGAAGAACACAAGTGCTGAAACTGAAGACCAAAGTACTGAAGCTCAACAGCTGAAGAGTCCACAAGTGCTGAAGATCAACAAATGATGTACAAAGTCTGAAGACAAAGACTGAAGACATGAGCTGATGACATCTACTGAAGTCATCAGCTGATAAAACGTTTGAAGTTCAAGTCTGAAGACCAAGTGCTGAAGTTTTAGTAGTTTGTCACAACAGCTGAAGAGTACTTCTTCAGTAGTTGTGTTTATCAGTAGTTTTATGTTTTTACTTTCAGTAGTTTTGTGAAACGACTGAAGAACTTGTTCTTCAGTCGTTGTAGTTTCAGTAGTTTCTTATCAGTAGTTTTGTAATAAGTAAACACTTAGCTTCTTGTAAGAAGATGTCAGCTGCTTGACATCTTCAGTAGTTTTAGTGTTTCAGTAGTTTGTTAAATAACGGTTAGATGCCACTATCAAGTGACATAAGCCTGCGTCATCTTTCCTTATATAAGGAAGAATGACCTAAATTGTAATTTTGCGAATGCCATGCTAAAGCGTGTGATTGAATGAAATATTCCTTTTGCAGAAACTTTCTCTCTCTATAACTAATTCTGTTCATTGCTATATCTTCGGTATTCTTGCTCGAATTGTGCTAGTTGGTACTCTATTCCGCTGCTGAAATCATTCGAATCGATCAAACTAGATGCTGAGATCCTATCACCTGTTCCTAGGACGATTACACCTAACCAATCATAGCACATAAAACATACAATTTAAATTAACTTGATAAAATCATTGTAGCGGAAACACTAAAAACAACATTTTTATTAAAACTTCATTTGCAAAATAATACAACATTCGTTACACAATTTCAATTGTTCACATACCAATGTAAAAACATTAACGAAACAATGCCATCGAAAATGCCAAGTAGCTGCCCCATGCCATCCTCAGGATTGCACACCTGCCAAATGCAAAAATGCCTAAAAATCAGCGTTGTTGAGCGAGTTCTAATTTTAAGTAAAACATACTTTACTTTCATTAAAACTGATCTTTACTTTTACATGTGATCAGACATCATACGTACACATAGATAATATCCTTATTATCTTCATCCATCATTCGTCAACTTTCATTCACATGTTCATAATTACTTCTTTTCATTCCATCAAAAACCATGAACCTTACCCCACCGTTATCATAAAGCGGGTACTGGGCCGAGGTCTATCATAGACCCCCATACATTGCACCCTGTGGCCTGACTATAATACCAGGGTAAATTCTGGTGTACCATTGTCTTGTGCTATACACCATCCGTCATGCATAAAGCGAGTACCGGGCCAAGGTCTATCATAGACCCCGATACATTGCGCCCGGTGGCCTGACCACAGTACCAACAGGTAAGCGACAAAGGCTCTATACAAATGGTCCGTCATAAAGACAGACCCCGGTGTGCATCCTTCTGGGGTAGCTAACCCACATATCGTAGAACTAACATGGTTCATTAAGTGTGTTTCCACATACAAGGCTTGCAAGACTTACTTTACTCCCATCGTTCATTAATGCATGCATTCTGTCATTTTGTTCCTCTTTTCATTATCTTCCACTTTACGTTACATAATACTTTCATTTCATTCATTAACGTTCAATGTAAAGCCAAGGGAAAATAATCATACATAATAAGGAACATCAATATACACAGTGAACATCATCATACAAGGTATCACACATACATAACATACATCACACATACCATCATGCATAAGCATCAATCATACGCTATAACATCATCATACAATGCCCATCACATCATCTATGACCAAAAAGTCAGCTTACATGAACCCCTGGGAACCTCCCAGTCAAAGCCTACATTCAACTTTTTCCCCAAAAAGTCAAAAAATATTCCAAGTGTTCATCCGGATTTCCCTTTTGTTAATCCACATTTCTTTTTGTTCATCCGCATTTCCTTTTTGTTCAGCCGCATTTCTTTTACTCATCCGCATTTGTTCATCCAGATTAACTTTGTTCATCGGCATTTGTTCAGTCGCATGAACTTACTCATCCGCATTTGTTCTGTCGCTTCAACTTACTCATCCACATTTATTTATCTGCATTAACTTTATTCATCCTCATTTGTTCAGTCGCATGAACTTACTCATACGCATTTGTTCATCCGCATTAACTTTGTTCATCCACATGTGTTCAGTCGCATGAACTTACTCATCCACATTTGTTCATCCACATTAACTTTGTTCATCCGCATTTGTTCAGTCGCATGAACTTACTCATCCGCATTTGTTCATTTGCATGAACTACTCTTCCGCATTTGTTCATTTGCATGAACTACTCATCCGCATTTGTTCATTCGCATGAACAACTCATCCGCATTTGTTCATTGGCATGAATTAGTCATCCGCATTTGACTTTCTCTTCCGCATTGACTTTCACATCTGCATTGACTTTCTCATGCTCATTTGTCAATGCTCATGTGCATTTCCTCATCACTTAAGCAGTTTTTTTCTAAACTTAGTTGTATGAACTACTGTTTGGGCGTATGAGCAGCCTAGGGCACACTTTGTTGATCCATATGTACCTAGTTTACGGTCTTAATGTAATATGTCTGTTATGTCCTTAAAGTAAATGAAATATATGAGTTCAATGAAACGTATTATGTGGTTATTGATCATAATGTTTAATATTTCAGGGCATGATTTAATGTTTATCATTTATTAACGCATATGAACCAACTATACAGGTTTTTGGTTGTTTGAATAGATCTAAGTGAAGTAATGATTATGAAACATATTCGAACTTAGTCATATGAAGTTCTCATGCGAATGGCCCATGCTAATGGACCATACGCATGAACAACTTCATGCTAATGAACCAGTCACACGACTGAACTAGGAGACTAGATCAGTCGCACAATTGTGATATAAGATTGACTCAGTCTCACGACTAAACAATTTGTGGAAAAACGTAACATTTTGAATAATTGGACTCCTACACCTACCCTAGCCATCCAGAACGTCCAAGAAAGCCAGTCCAAGTTCATAGATCATTCTTGATCAATTCCTATTCGTTCTTAACGTTTAGATTAATCTTATATCGATTGGGTTAACGTTCTCACTGATTGGATCGCCAATCAAATAGGATTCCACACTATTTAATTCGGTATACATGTGAATCAGTTAGTACTTCGTTAAGTACACGGTCCCTAACAAGTGGTATCAGAGCAAAAGCTCTTGATTTACGTGTGATTCAATCGATTTTTATATAAAAATTGTGTTTTTCATGCAAAAACTCAATCTTTTGTGTCAAACGTTGATTTGGACGTCTTCAGGTCGTAAAGTTAACGTTTTTCCAGTATACGGCAATTAGGGTTCTTGAGAAATTCATGTTTTTGTGTCAATATACCTTAAACTTTTGAATTCTCAAGATTCAGCAGCTTCATTCGTACGATTGACTCAATCGCACTGTTCATCCGCTTGATTGGACTCATTCGTACATCCATTCGTACGACTGAACTATCTATTCACACTGTTCTTCCGCACCTGTCCATTCGCAAGATTAATTCATTTGCATTGGTTCATTCGCACGATTGAGCCATTCGAGTTGTTCAATCGCACTAGCTATCCATCGCACACCTTCATTCACATAAGTAAAATAGTTTGTTCCAAAGATTAAAGTTGATAGTAATGGAGGATCAATATTCAGTGTTCACCGTAGGAAGGACTCTAGGATTCAAAATCTGTTGCTTCTAGAAAATGAAGTGGGAAATCATAACAAGCCCCCTAAGCTTATAATGTTAGATGATTGCCCACAATGGAAGCAAAGATTTGAGATTTACTTAAATGGTTTAGATCCCAATCGGTGGCATTCGATAAAGACAGGATATATTATTCGTGTAGGTGCAGATGGAGTCAAACTCACCTTAAGCAGTATGACTAACGGACAAAAGGTAAAGTACAATGCATAGAAGAAAGTATATGCGTTGCTGACTCAGTCAATTCCTAAGGACATCTTCCATCAATTTTCTGAGAACAAGCAAGCTAAGAAGTTGTGGGATGCATTGGAAAAGAGGTATGAAGGAAATGCATGGTTAAAAGCTCTAAAGGCTAAAGCGTTGAAGGAGTTTGAAAACTTCTCGTAAAAAGGGAAAGGAGAGCTTGGATGATCTTATCGATCAATTCTACCACCTGATGAGTGAGTTGCACACTCATGGAGTCACTACGTCTATGGAACACAAAGTTTCAAATTTTGCACATGGGTTGCCGAGAAGTGGAGTTCGTTTGTCTCCAACCTCAGGCAGAATGATATGCTAGCGAAGTTAGATATCAACGACTTCATTCTAAAACTGCGGGAGGAAGAGTTGAGGATGAAGGACCCAAAAGTTTTTATATGATCAGAATCTGGCACTGTACAACTCAACTCCACAAGCCAAAACTTCTCGAGCACCACTTCAAATGGCGTATGTGTCGAGTTCAGCTGATCCGTCACAAGCTACTTCTTTAGGATCTGACATGTTGGGGTCGTCTGGTACCCAATACATAGCACCTGAAGCAAATGCTACAAAACTGAAGACCGAGAATCTCGACAATGTGATAGTAGAGGTAGCAAAGGAGCACATGGATCTCTTAGCAGTTATTGTCCACTCCTATGACGGGCTAGTTGCTGGGAAAATTGGGAACTGCCATCTAGAAGACGAGGACTACAAGCAGGTAGATAAGACTGAGTTAGAAAGAATGGACATCATGTGGGGCTTATCAAGTGCTATTCTGAGAGCAAAGAAGTTTGTTAAGAAGACCGGACAGAATCTAATTGCCACTAAGGACACAACTTTTGGTTTTGACAAGACAAAAGTTACCTGCTTCAACTGTGGGGAAAAAGGGCACTTCAAACGTGAATGTGTGAAGCCCAAGAAGACGGGAAATAGGAATCCATTCTCATATTTCACTCATCAAGATAAGCCCACAAGCAGTCCTACTTCGTCGAGCAAGGATCCTCAAGCCTTAACAGCTCATGATGACAAAGGACAAGATTGGAGCTTTTGGTTTGTGTCTCCGGGAGAATCCAACATCGCTAGTGTTGAGGATGTAGATGATGAATTAGCAAGCGAATATGACATTGCAGTGGAACTCGCGATGTCGAATGTTGATGAAACTGCAACGGTAGTTGATCACCAACTTGAAGAAGGGACAAGTTCAACAACTCCAGAATCACCAAAACCAGAATAGTCAGACACTGCTTTGATGGTTGATTCAACCTCACCCTCTTAGGTAAGTACCACTACTCAACTTTTCAATAATCATGCTTGTTTTGATTGTAATAAAATTAGGGAAAGCATTGATATGAAATTTTCTAGGTTATTAGACCATAATGATAACTTAGTAAAGGACTTACAATTGTGCACTGAAGCCAATAGAGTCTTAAAACAAAATGAGCACAGCTATAAAGAAAATATAGAACTCTTGAAAAAACAACTTCGGGAAACTGAAATTGTAGCCTTTAACCAAGCCAATGACATTAAGTTCTATCTAAACTCCCTAGAAGACCCTAAGAAACAAAAAATAGTTTTGGAGGGAGAAGTAAATTCATTAAAATAAAAACAGCATAGTTGGACAAGTTCTTCTCAGATTGTCCAACACTTAGTGAGAGAGCGCAAAAATAGGGAGGGTTTGGGATACAAAGTGGTACCACCACCACATGAGACCTTGATGAATGTCAAAAGCAAACCAATAAATAATAACCAAATCAAGGATCATGTGGTGTCCACTCCTCTTGTAAGTGATCTAGATTCCACATGTAAACCAAATGAATCTGTCAGTAAACAAAAGGATGCCACTTGAAAATGAAAAGGTAAAATGCCTTGTGTTAATCTGGGCGAACAATTTGAAAAGGTTAAAATAAAGTCTGGTTCAACAAATTCTATTTTTGAACCGAGAAATACCAAACAAATTAACCAATCAGGTGCTGGATGTCTAAGTCGAAATACACAAAAGGGAAAAGATGTTAACAATGTTCGAACAATTAATTTTGTTAAACAAGATAGAATATCTAAAAAAGAAGTGTCAAAACCCAAACAGAATAAAGTCACTCGTGTGTCACATACCTCTCCACAGAAACAGTTAAATCGTCAAGTTGAAAGCAGATCATGCTACAACTGTGGAAAGTATGGGCACATAGCATCTTATTGTCCTTATTATGAGACACCAAAGAAAAAGATTGAACTTTATGACACTAAAGCAAGCTCTTCCAAAAGAATATCCATGACTCCACCATAAGGAGTCAGTGAACCTAAAGTTCAACCTACCATCCAGTCATCTGTTTATTACAAACAGGCCTTACACAAAGTTGTCTTATGGAAAGAAAAGTCTATGTCTGGTAACGAGAACAAGAAGACAAATGATCTTCCATCACCCTCTAATGGACAATGGGTAGAATTTATGATGTGTGATGCCTCTGGGACACCTAAGGGTGTTAAGGCTTGGGTCCCTCACCTTAACTAATGTTTTCAATTGAATGTACAGGGTGTTCGCTATAGTGCTGAAACAAACACTTGGTTTGTAGATAGTGGAGCATCAAGGCACATGATTGGAAATCGGGAACTCCTATCAAACACCAAACAAATCAAAGGAGCTCATGTTTCTTTTCCTGGAAACAAAGGAGGGTACATCACAACTCAAGGGGAAGTAGGGAACTATGTAGTTAAGTTTGACAAGGTAATCTATATTCAAGAACTTCAGAATAATGTGCTTTCTGTTTCCTAATTATGTGACAAGGGATTTAAGGTAGTTTTCAATAATAAGAAGTGCTATGTCCTCAAAAAGGACTATGTGATTCCGGAGGAACAAGTATGAATGTCAGCCTCAAGATATAATGACCTTTACGTCTTGGATCTATCGAAGACATCCATAACGGATCATCAAGTTCAGTGCTTCTTGTCAAAAGCTACTGAGACGGATTCTATCTCCTGGCCTAGGAGAATGGGGCACATCAATCCCCAGAAGATGAACCACTTCATCCAGAATGATCTAGTGCGAGGAGTCAATGTCAAGAACTTCCAACTCCTGTATTTTTGGGTCGCCTGTAAGAAAGGCAAACATACAAAGAAGTCTCATAAAGCAAAGAAAGTTAATTCTATATAACTACCTCTTGAGCTTCTTCACATGGATCTGTTTGGTCCAGTCAGTAAAGAAGCATCGCAGGTGACTTGTAGTGCTATGTAGTTACAAATGACTACTCAAGATTCTCTTGGGTGATATTTCCGAAATCAAAATCAAAAACATTTGAGTCAATCAAAGAATTAGTAACTACACTGGAGTCTCTCTACAAGCTGAAGGTAAGACAAGTACGCTCATACAATGGAACCGAGTTCAAGAACCAATGGATGAAGGCTTTCTAGAAAGAAAAGGGAATTGTGCACCAGTTCACTTCCGCCTACACTCCTCAGATGAACGAAGTTGCTGAGAGAAAGAATCGCAACTTAATAGAGACAGCACGGACAATGCTAGCATACTCAAAACTACCTATCTAATTGTGG